>VZTZ01045613.1:880404-1023928 GCA_013400955.1 Drymodes brunneopygia | reverse complement strand
AAACCAAAATTTGCTTAAAAAAAAAAAGGGGGGGGGGGGAGGGAAATTAACTGACAAAATTGATTTTTATAAACTTGAATTTTCATTGCAGCTGCTTTGTTATGAGTTTTCTTCATTAACTTCCTTTTCCTTCTGTTACAAGGTGGTCAAAAATTACATTTTTAATAGCTCTGCTTTACTTTGAAGTTGTATCTTAAATTGAAGGATTCTGATTTTAGGCTGTTTCTATTTGAAATATTACTTGGCAAAATTATATGTTTCATCTGGAGAAAAGCTTTAGAGGCTTATGTGAATTCATATTACCTAGACTTGATCCTCTTTTGGTTTCAAGAGCATCCCCAAAGGTGCATCCATGAGCCAGATGCAAATTCTATCTCTGTCTAAAATGTAATCTTAAAACTTACTCTTTAAACTTTCCTTAGAGACTCTTTCTTCAGCTTATGATATATATTAATGAGTAATCTGAGCATCTACATGAAGACCAAAAATGAGAAACTCTCTCAAGTTAATGCTCTAAGCAGGGGCAGGGCTCAGGGAAGCCTCTTGGGCTCTTGCTTGCTCTTTTTTTTTTATTCCTCAAGCTGTAAAGCAGGTGTAGCTAACTACTTAAAGACCAAAGAACATAAAAAAACCCAAATATCTATAACCACCTTATTAGCATAAAAATAAAATATTTTTCAAGACATAGTATCTTGGAAACTTCTTTCTGATAAAAACATAAAAGATTTTCTCTTTTCATCAATATTCAAACCAATTCTTAGCCCTTAATTACTTGAACTATTTTTAGACTAATACCATTTGCGCATGTTGGAAAACAAGTTCAGGACTGAATCTTCACCATCTGGGATCTGCAAATTCTATCTGATAAACCTCTGGAAGGAGAAACAAACATACAGATTCTCCAAGTATTTAACACTTAAAGAGAAATATACTTTTTTCTGGGACCCTGACATGTCAATTAAATCCATACACTCTAGAAGCATTAAAACCTGTCACTATATTTCATTTTTTAATAAAGAGTATGGTTTTCAAAAAGAGTGAACACAAAGTCGTTAAGACTTGTCTTAAACTTATAGACTGAAGTATATGGAGTAAAAATGGTATTAAGAGAGGGTTAGGCAGCACACAGACCCAAAGCTTGATTTTCAGGTTCCATCATTTTTCATTCAGATCTGAATATCTTTTGAATTTAAGAGTTGAGTAAAATAAGTATTTCTATATTCAAAAGTGTGAGTGAGCAGAACTAATTATATAGAACCCTGTCTTTATGAATACAACAAAAAAAATACTCAGGGCATCAATTTATTAATTATACCTGCCGAGTAATGGAAATTGAATTGGTGCTTATTGGTGGATTACATTTGAGTAAGACACAAACTCCAATTACAACCCATGAAAGGCTTTTTCAACACAAATATATTCATTCAGGGCAAAGTTCACTCACTAGAATATTCCATTACAATAGCACTGTAGTATTTGCTAACCGTATTTCAAGGAGAAGCCTAAAGTCAGAGGGGTCACCTAGAACCCCCTTCATGCAGCAAGAGAACGAAATAGAAATGTTAGCATTTGTTTCAAAAAAAACAAAGGCATAAAAATCCATAAATTCTGCATTAGGATTCAGTTCTTAAAATATATCTATTGTCTTGGTTTGTATTTGCTCTCCACAAAACCCCAAATAGGCATTTTTTCAAAACTGTTATACAGACTGTCATTACTTGCTAAAGATGTCCAGATTTCTGGTAAGGGATTCCTTGGCCCTGCTCAGTGTTGGGTTTTGCATAGGAGCAGAAGGATGATTTTTCACCCAGCTGTCATATCCCCAATACTCTGGGGTTTCTGGCTGGACCACCACTGCTCCAGAGCAGTCCTGTGTGCTGGAGAACACAGTGATTCTTTCTTTTACCTGCACCCATTGCCAGGCTGCTGAATGCAGCCATGAAACACATACTGTATTTCCCACTTTGAACTATTTTTGGTATTATTCTCATGCAAGTTCCTTAACACTTTTATGCATATCAATGGTCCATGTACAAGTATTTTTAAGATTACAAAGGGTTTCCATGATATTATCCTTACCTATGTAGTTTATCCTCCAGAATCTCCATGTACTTCTCAGCATTTTCTTTTACACTGGTCACTGCAAAATAAAGGTCAAAGTTAGGTAATGATATAACTGTGCAGTTTTATGGGGGCTTTCTTTTTTTAAACCAACTCATCTCCTACCCACATATTTTACACATATCAGTTAGGAATAAGCTATTCATTAATCTTTTTCACATTTAAATTACAGTGTGGGTGTCTTATCCCTTTTATTCTTGAAAGTCTATTGTATCTATATTATAATAATAGATTGATAACTAATGCATTAACCTCTTGGTTGGGCCAGAAAAATGGTGAGACTAACAAAGGCACAGTTTGCAGAAGTTTCCTCTTGACAAAAAAAAAACAAACAAAAAAAGACAACAACAACAGCCAAAAAAAACCATCCCCACAAAAAAAAGAAATATTACCCACACAGCTGGGTCCTCCTCTCTACCTTTAGGAGAAGTAAGCCAACCTAACAAATGAATCAGTCCATGCACAACAGTCCCTGAATTTGTCATCAATTTTGTATGAAACTTTTTTTGATAAAACCAAAACACTATAGAATGAAAAGAAATACTGCTCAAGATTGTTATGAAATTCAGGTTTGGGATTTTGTGGTTTGGTGTCTGGGGGGATAGCTGTGTGTTTGTTTGCTTGTTTTTAAAATTCAGACCCTAGACATTGTCTGAGTCCTTACAACTTCTCTTCATCCAGAAGACACTCCAAAAGACCACTTACCATAACACACAACAACAAAGCTGTTCTTCTGAATGACCATTGGTACTCCATCAATGGTAGAAGGTAAACCTCTTTCAGGAAAATGGAGGCTTTTGGATAATAACCATTTCCACAATATGACAATTTTTCTTCCCCCCTCCTTAACAGCTGCTTGCCAAGTCCAAGTCTAGTAGGACTGTAAGTCAGTTAGTCTCTTTTAAAGTCTTCATTCGTGGTGCATCAGATATACATTTTATATGAAGAGGCCTCCTACAGAGCATCACTGCTCTTACAGGCAAAACGTGCTACATGGGTCAGGTACCCAGTGAATTTACCCACTCACCTCCCCCACCTTCCTTACAATATGATGGCTCCAAGCACAGCTCACACACATCAAGTGCTTTCCCCTTCTGTGTCTGACGGGTTTTTTCCTTCACAAAGTAGAATGTCACCCACTAAAGCCTAACCTGAAAACTCAGCAGTAGCCAAATCAGCTATGCTAAGGTTTACACACAGAGGAGTTCACTGAGGTAATACCATTAGCAGCAAGCATCAGGGTCTGTGTAACAGTGACTGTCTGCAGAAGGTGGTGTTCACCAGGTCACATAGCAGCCACACATCGCTGGCGCTGTCTGCTATGCAATGGCAAGTATAGAACACATTTTGCAAGGTTGATTTACTTTTTGGTTGGTTTTTTTCTGTTTGTTTTGTTTCGCTTGTTATATGAGTTTATTGGATTAGCAAACCAACCAACCAACAAACCTGAAACAAACAAAAAACCCAAACCCACCACAACTCCAGTAGTATGGAAGCAGGATTCTGCAATATTATGTTGTACATAGACAACTGTATCAGTTTATATATTCACAGGCCCAATTACTCATTAGAAAAGTGCTGGTGGATGTTATGCAAAAGGGTTGATAAGGATTTCTGCAATGGCAGTGAAGACTAAATAACTTTCCCTAGCTTGTAGCAGTTCTGTAACAACTATAGGGCTGAGTAAAAGCTCACAGTTTCCTTACAATGCTTTTATTTCTACACTTCCTGTGGAA
Source organism: Drymodes brunneopygia (assembly GCA_013400955.1). Taxonomy (NCBI): domain Eukaryota; kingdom Metazoa; phylum Chordata; class Aves; order Passeriformes; family Petroicidae; genus Drymodes; species Drymodes brunneopygia. The sequence continues at coordinate 1,020,071 of VZTZ01045613.1, read as the reverse complement.
CTGCAGAGAGCCTGCAAGATAGCAAGTTTTTCTTTAATGACACACTACAGCTTTATGAAAACGGCCGCCATTTCTTCCCCACTCCCTATCCATCAATCCCCAAATGTGCTGACCTGAGGCCCCGAGCATGCTTTGATAGCAAATAACTTCAAGGTGTTCGGGTGCTGTACTTCCCCTTCTCTTGCCATTGTCACAGTGTCCTTCAACATGAGCTGTTACAACTCAGGGGCTTATTCTTTTGGATAATAAAGTCAGCAGATATTATTAATTTTTGGAGAGGGATGAGAAGAGGTGGAGAATCTGTTTCACACTCACTTTGTTTCTAACCGATATAGTGACTTCTTACGTTACATGAAAGATAAACCTTGCTTTCAATTTCTCCTGCTGTGCTTGTCACTTTTTAATTGGGTTTGATCTGATAGAGTAATTCACACTTTCACAGTTCAGTCCTGCCCCTACATGCAATTTTACAATGCCCTTGAAGCACACAGCTTAATATATCAGCATTATTCAATGACAAAAAGTAATGGACAAGAATACACCACTAGTCAAAAGTAGGTCAGCAAAAAGCTAACACTCATTTGGAAATCACCTCACATCACTAAACCCTACTCTCTCCTGTCAAACGTTTTAACTACATTAAAAGAAATGCAAACTTTGCTGCTGAAAGAGAAAGCTCCCCAGACTAGCTTTGTCTCCTTGCCTTCTTCTCTGTGTAATTGGAAAAGCTATGACCTGGAGATTTTGCTGGAAGGAAAACACATCTTAAAACCCTGATTACGGTTACTTGTCTGGCAACAAACTGTAGATAGCACTGCAGCAAACAGAGAAATACTTTCAGCCTTTTAGATCATTCACTGACATAGAAGACAAGCAACAGATTAGCAGATTTTTTGTTCTAGTTTAATGAATCTAATCACCATCACTTCAAAGCAAAAAAAATGCAAACAGGAAACCGTGTGTGCCTTCAATCTGGCCAAGCAAGTACTAGATGACAGAGAAAAAAAAGAAATAATAATTTATGAGATTCTCCTCTGCATGCCAAATGGTTTATTTTTACATTTAAGTGAATGGGGTTGACTTTTTCCATCAGTTCTCTGGGGATTTACATGCTTAGCTTATATTGGCCTTGAGGGCAGTTATTAAAATAGAGAAGTATAAATTTTCTATTAAAATAAAAAAGTATAAATAATCACAGAAGATCAGAACACCAGGTTATTTGCTAAGGCTAAAAATAAATTTCTCTTGTGAAGTCTTAATTGAAGAAAAGTGAGTCAGCATTTCTTTTCCTTCTTTCGTCTTAAATTTTTCTTTCTCCTTACAGTAGCAAAGTCCAGTCTTGGAATCAGTCCTGGTCAGACAAAACTGAGGAGGAGCAGTGAGTTCCTGTGATAGCCTTTTAATTGTTACAGAGTGTAAACCTGCCATTTTAGAAGCTGCATAAATATCATTCAATAATTAACCTACATAGTGTTCTTTTAAAATAACATCACATGTCATTTCTCATCTGAAAGCAGCCCCAGTGGGGTAATGCTATCTCTATTACTTACAAAGATTATTCAAGCCCGCACATGAAAGTGTATCAGCACTTTTATTCTTCAGTCTCTTATTCTTTGGTCCTCAAAAATTGAACTTAAAAAGACTTATGGACTATGATATATGCTTTGGATTCTATGATCAATATTTTTAAAATTTTATAAAACCTGAGTATCTGACTGAAGACACCTAGAACCCAGTGCTCATATGGATGCTCCAGATGTGGATGCTTGGCAACTCAGAGGAATACATCTTTAAAATTGAATAAGGGGCTTAAAAATGGTAGCCAATATCACAGTAGTTTTCACAGGTCAGTAGTTCTCTACCAGACAAGTCATCCACTGAATCTAAGCGATACAAAGTCCAAAGTAAACTTTTTGCCTTCCATCCTAGAAGGTATTATTTTTTTTTTTTCTTTTTCTTGTTCTTTTTTTTTATGGATAGACCGTGTGGATGAATAAACAGTTTTACACAAAGTTAAAGGTTGGAAGAGCTGCAATAGCTCCTAGATCAACACCCAGCATTAAAAGAACTGTCAGACATTACCTGCATGCATGACAAGCCTGAAGCCTACAAAATTAGCGTTTCTGATCCACAAGCATTATATTCCTTCTCAAATATTTTACTATTCAGGTAGAGCAAAATTCCCACTGCCTTCAATGATATTTTTTGCCTGACTTAAGGACCTAGGAATAAAAATAAAAATAACTGCATGGACATGCATTGATCTATTCTGACGACAGAATTAGGTGTGAACAAGGCTGACATTGCTTGTCCTGTCGTATTCTTTTTCTAAATGCAGAAATTGTTATTAATGCTAAGAGAAAATGAAAGAAGAAAATTATTCTATGAAAATTATTCTGATCTTTTCTGTCATAAAAGATGTACTACACTGATGTGTGAAGTTGGGGTCTGAAAAACTGAAGAATGGCTTTGATGGATTGAAAGGTTCACTTGAAAAGATGGTCAAACTTCAGAGATGACATCTCACCTGCACAACTACATGTCAAGATGATTTATCAAGTCCCAGTGACAAGATTTTGGGTTGCAGAATGGTAAGGAATTTTGCATCCTGCAAACAGACAAGGGGGAACCCCAAAGAACAAGCTCTGTGTGAAGAACAATGCCCACTCTCCAATGCATTGTTCCCAAGGAATTAAAGTAGAAACAACAGAAAAGGTCAGGATTAAAGGCACAAAAATATGTGTAAAATAGTGCAAATACTCAAAAAAGGCAGATGAAATTCTACGCTGGTTCTCTGACATCCAGTAATGAAGTAAATATTGAGATATGTAGTTACTATCTGTCTGTTCCAGTAATTGTGCTTCGTTCTAAGAAACGTGCTAATCCTCCAAATAACATTGCAGAACAGCACACAATTACTGATGAAATTGCTGTCATCAAACTAAGATGGCCAAAATTTAGGAGTCCACATGGACTGGCCATTCTGCAGTTAGAAACACTACAAAAAGGTGAACTGGAAACACAAACATCTGTACTGAACATCTAAGAAATTAAAGCCAGACATTTAAAAACACAATTCAATCTTACTTGATGGAGTTGAAAATGTTCTCTGCCTAATTGGAGATGATTCCATAACTCAGTCACAAGGTTTTTCCCTCCTTCTGTAAGCAGCCGGCCTGGAGAATAGGATACTGTCCTGCCACAGAAATGAAAAGCTGTGCTTTGCAGTGGATACCACTGGCAGACAGTTCAGGAGCAGCAGTTCTGCTGGGCCTGAGATCTGTGAATGCAGCAGGGCTGTACTATGCAGGGCTGCTAGACAGTCTCAGCCCCTCTGGATGGAAGAGAGTCTGCAACAACAGCTGGGTGATTCAGTAATGTTGATCTTATCATAGTCCCATCCCACAGGAGAAGAGGGGGCTTTCAGGGATCCATTGTCAAATGACACTCCACTGCTTTCAGACCTCTCAGAGGGGTGCATTATGTCCTGTCTTGTGAAGATTTCCACCAGCATCCCTTGCCTCCCCAGCACTAGACAGTCAACTGCTCTGATACCTGCTCTGTAGGGCAACCCTTCTGATGTATTGAAGCAAACAACTGAAGGTTCCATCTGGAGCATCATTGTCTTAAAATACTTTGCTCATTCTTACATTTAAAATCGCATAGTATATTTCCATTTTATATCCTCTAGCTCTGGAAAAATATGGAAGGCAATAAAAATCTATGAAGAGTAATAGAGAAATACAAAATTGGCAGAACACATGACAGCACAGTATTTTGCCCCTAATACTGCACTGAGACAGGAAAAGACTGAAAGTACAGTGTGAACAACTCGCCTTCCTCAGGAAGTTCTCTTTGGAGCTGTGGATACAGAATGTCTACTGTTCAATTTCTCCCAAACACATTGGTACATCCTGAACAGGAGGAAGTGTAGTCTAACCTCCAGACATGCTGGGAATGGGTGGGCACTGCAAGCCCAGGAGAATCAGCTTCCTCTCTTTGGGAGATCACATAAAGACCAAGTTTGGCCACGTTTTTCCTGCTCATTTGGAAAGATGGCAGTATTTTACATGTAGCAGAAGTAGGCAAAGAAAATGCTCCTTCTGCTTGTGTCAATGTTCTCAACATATTTACAGATGGCTTAATTTGTAGACCTTGGTGCAACAACAATTTTGAGCATGCAATAAGACAAGTGGCACCTTGCCTTTGACGTAAAAAATTACAGCTAAACATAGCATACAGAAAATACTGATTTTAACAGAGAAGCCACATTCTGCTCTCAAGTTAGATGTCAGGGCAGATATAAGTTATGGAAAATCTCAGAATGAACAGAAGTTGGACAAAGAAATGAAAAACAGAAAATAGATCTTACAAAGAGAAATGACAGGAGGTGCCAGCAGCTCTGCCTATAACAACTGACAATTCTGTCTCTGAGCAAGGCATAAAAGGTTTGCAGAGGTGACAGGGAGCAGGGGAAAACTACGCTGCATGAAAAGGCACATTTGAGAAACAGACATTCCCAGAATCTGCCTCCTGAACCTTCTTTGTTGTATGCAGTACTTTTCATCCAAAGAGACAGGTGACCCTTCAAGTTCTGTGATGATTAAATTGCCTAAATTCAAGAGAATTACCATACTTTCACACGGTTTCTGAGTTTCTTTCAAAATCTGTCAAACCTGACACAGGGATTCCTTCCTTGCTATGTGTGGGAGACAGAAGGCAGAAGGAGGCAAATTACTTTCAGTAAATAATTTACCTTAAAAAAATCATCTGAAATTTTATGCATTGTTTTATTACACAGCATCAAAGCGAGCATACTGATTCTAAATTCAAGGGGCAGTATGCCCAGCAGCCATCAGAGCACATGGTAACATTAAGAAAGACCTGCCTTGATACTTTAAGAGACTATATAAAGTGTAGGGAGGGTCACAAAGAGAATAGCACCAGACCACCCACCTGGGCAGCCCCAGGTCTGGAAGCAGCCTCCTGGCCTTCCAATTTCTCCCTTGCATGCACTACCTCTGCAGGAACCACAGGCAAGGTGCACATCCCCTATCACACGTTAGGTTACTTTTCTACAAATGATTCAACAGCTACAAATGATTGGAGTGCACTAAATGGAACTTTAAATTGGCTGCAGAAAACCAGGGAGAAAACCATTCCTACTTCATGTGTTTGTTACCAGATGACAACATTCTCACTTCAGGGAAATCTGAGCTCAAATCAAACTCTCTCTCTGCTTTACACTGCTGACATAAATAAGCCAACTTGCCCCAGAAAGGTTGTCTTCATTGCAGACAGATTTAACTTTGTTTAAAATTAGATATGATGTGGCTCCATGCACAATTTCTAGCTCCAGAGTGACTGTATAGCACCACTTCTGGAAGAATGCTGGAGATCTTCAGTGATAATATCCCCAGGGATGGAGGTTCCTAAATTCTCCTTGGGAAAGTGAAGGTTGAGTTTTCCTCTCCCATTCTATCACACGGATGGGAGACCATCCTGTTTTCCTTGCTTCTCTGCAGCCACCAGAATCATTGTTTACACTTTGTTACACAATAACTTATTAGCCAACTTTAGTATTGAAAGTATCATCTCTTTTCCAAAACACAGTCTATTTTTATTTCTCTTGCATTCTTTACTACACAGCTGGGGAGAAACGAAGAGGAAGGCAGAGGTATCAGAGAGCAATCTGCTGACATTTTCTCCTACCTGGTTCTCCTCTCTGCCTGTTTGCTACCTCAATTCTCTGCTGACCATCTGTTCAGCCTCCCCACTCAAAAAAAAAAAAAAGAAATTCTTTTTTCCTTTCTCCTTACAAAGCAAAGCCTGAACATCAAGGAGAGCCATGTGTCCAGCTTGCCCTCTGTAGATTGTCAGCAGTCACAGGACATCATCTGGAAATCATTACACACCCAAACAAGGCATCCAGACTCAACATGTGCAAAGGCACCAGAAGAGTTCAAACTTGTTACTTGAATTGCCACAAGTTTTTCCTGGAAGTAAGATTTATTTTAACACTGTTAGATAAGATAAAAAGACCCAGAATGAGCCCTTTATATAGCTATCCAAGACAAACAACATAGAACAATTAAGGCTTTATGCACGACCTAAGCTCCATGACAATTACTGACAACACCTAATGCCTATGTTATGAAAAGCAGGAACAGGTCAAACATTTTTGTCTGAGGAGACAAACTATAAAACAAGCAAAATCACAATTCAATTTTTGGCTTAAGAGGATGCTTTACAGCTAATACGGATCATCCACAGAATACTGGACATATGTCACAGCCATTAAACAACATCAAGGCTTCTAAAAGACACAGTAGCTGGTTTCAGGTGGCTGTCCTGCTGAACTTTCAAGCATGCAGTCTTACACTTAATGCTTTCGTACCTAAATTGCAACTAAAAAATTGTATTAAATTACTAACCCACCTTGACTTTTTAGTTTAAGGTCTCGAAGGAAAGATGATATAAGATTTCTTTTAATCACTCTAGTCCCTCCAAATTTTTTTTTCTAAAACTCTGCAAAATTTCATGCTAGTCTTAATACTGCTGATTATTTTTCCCTATCTCAACATGCTTGCTAGTCAGGCCATATAAATTAGCAAGAACTCAGGCAGCTACAGGAAGACAGCCCTAAGTCAGAGGATAAAATATATTTTTACTTCAACAAATACAATTATTTAATGAAGAAGATGTTTGTGTTCAAAACTTCTTTATAGAAAAAAACCACATCACTGCAGCACAGAAAAAAAAATAGAAAAATTGAACATGCCCCCAAATGTTGCTATAGAATCTGGTTACTAAAGGAGATTAAAGGGAGATTAGTATACAAGCATAAGAGCTTTGAAAAGCAACAAATAAAGGGGGAAAAGTGTTTAAAAAGCCAATGCTATCACCAACAAAGGAAAATCACAAACACTTACCTTCATAGTAGAACAAATTGCTAAGACATCAGATAATTTTAAAGAAAGCAAAGTGGAGCTCAAAGGCATACACTGAAGGTTAGAAGTAATACAAATTGTAATAGTGATGAGAAAATATTCAGCATTGCAAGCTATTTTTTAACAACCTTGAAATGACATCATATAAAGCAGGGACTTCCTGTACCAAGGCTTACAAACGATACCTGCAAATAGCACTAGCTTACATTTTTGTACTCCTGTTCTCTCCAAGGATCTAGAACAGGTCTTGAAACTTCAGAGAATCAGCAATTTCTTCTTAGAAAAATAGCTGACAATGTGACCATGATATAGAGAAGCAGTGCCCCACATACACTGAAGTTTTCAGAAACCCTCTGTAAACTACTTGACCATTCTAGGCTATACCAGGCATCCTTTCTGCAATGCAATTACAGGGCTTCCAAACAGGAAAAAATGTGAAGCTGTCCAGCAGAGAGGTTGAGCAGAGCCTGTTCTGCAGTCATTCAAGGGGCAAGGGAACTTTAATATATCACTTTCCTTAATCCCTAATAATCTCTGCCCTAGCTGCTTCCTCCTGGCATTATGCAACCTGCACATAACTGCATGTGAGTTTCATTAAACCCACAAGTAATATTTGGCTATGCCTGACATATCAACGTAAACATGATGCTTTTGACCATGAACATGCAGTGATGCCTTAAAAGCCTCCCTCCTCCTTACACACAAAGCTGGGGCAGAGATTTACACAATGTAAGTGGGAGAATTACTGCAGCTGAGGAAAACAGATGTACCTAAAAGAATGTATGTGCACTAAGTGCTTCTGCTAATCCTGAGCACCCAAAAGGGCAGAGTCACAGACACGAGGGCACACTGTTGAGTGGACAGATGTTTTTAGAACTGCTTTCAAGACAGGATCATTAATTTAATTGGCTGATTTTAAAAAGTTGTTTAAACTATAAATTCTTCGCAAGTCTTCTTATTAACTTCCTAGTGCAAAACTCCACTACAGCAGAGCTCATGGAAACAACAGCATTAATATCTCTAAGCTACAGTGGTCACAATTAAGGCATAAGACTTCAACATAGGGTGATAAAGTGTACTTTATAAATGAGTTATACACACCACTTTACACTGCAAAATAAAAAAGGGATTCCAATGACATTCCAATGGAAGACAAACTCCAGTACATTGCAGAGTACCACGTAATCTTCACTGATTCTACTCTCTTTGTCATATCTTTTTTTCCTCTTCTGTCACCAGACCTAGGCATAAATCTGCATCTTCTCCTTATCTGGATAAATGATAAAATATTTGAGCTCCCTGTAACCTTTAGGTTTTGGTTTTGGGGTTTTTTTCAAAGAGAAAATTCATATTTAGCTTAGAAAGATGATGAAAAAGGCAGCCTTACTACTAGTTCAAAATCTCTTTCTAGATTGAAGCTGACAGTTTCAGCATCAATAGAAAATCTTTTGTTTGAGTTAAGCCCGAAGACCTCTGTTTATGTAATGTCCATAAAAGAAAGAAATTAAAGACCTTGCCCTTCATATCAAGTCTCTGCAGTGCTATATTGCAAGTAGGATGAGTGAACTCATTCTTCAAAGCAGCAAAATGCTTTAATGCAGTGGCCTTTAAAAAAATTCCCTGAAAATAGCAATTTCTGTTGAAACTGACACTCTTTCTTGACTTTTGACTATGCTTTTCTTTTTCAAACATTTTATTTGCCATATGACCCAAGCTGTCTCCCTCCCTAACTCCTAAGTCTATGCTGTTTGTGTCATTTTCTCCTCCATTCTTTTCAGGTTCCACTCTGCCTTTCAAATTCCTCTTTTTCAGATTTTTTCAGCTTTGCTCCTTCATTTAAGCTGTAAATCATTCAATACCACAGGGACTTTTACTTCTGATTTTGCTCTTCATACCAGACTTGCAGTGTTTAAGCCACTTCTAGAAAACGTTTAAGTACAAGCTAATAAGGATTCCCAAGACAACAGTTTGTGGACACTTTACTGGTCATTCTGGTGATGTTGAAATAACTTCCCAATGATTGATGTAGATTCTTCTACAATAGCTTAATTGAACATTTTCTAATACCAAATGTTCTTCAGGTATGATTTCACATGTTTAGTTGATGTAATCTTCATGACCTAAACTATTTTTCAAGTGTCACCTCGAAAAGGAAAGTTTTAACTTCTTAAGTTTTGAAGATGTGGGGCAGAAATCCAATTCTGGCAAAAATCAAGGTCCAAATCTTCAGAACATCCCAACACCTACATCAAGAACAGTATTATGAGGCTATTCCAAAATGTCCAACATTAGGGTTAGAATCTCTTAACCTTCTCACTAAGGTGCAAGAGCAGCAGTAACTTCTGGACACTCTCAGGACAAACTAACCAGCTCTACAGACAACATCCGTCCATTTCTCATTGCTCCTTCATAGAAAAAGTGGGCAGGCAGATGGAATTGTCCACCAGCTGGACAACAAATCTGGGCTGTGACACCTAAGAAATGAAATTTTTTGTGAGTCTCACAGCCCAAAAATAGAGAAGATGACTCAGGTTTCCTGCTCAGGTATCTTGTCTAATTATTGGGCAGATAACAGCTTAAGAGAGACAGTCTGCCCAGAAACACACTGGAGAAAAGAGAAGTGGGAGGGAGTCAAAGAGGAAAAAAACAGTCATGACAAAGAGCAGGTTGAAAGGTGCTGCTGAAGACCTGAGCCCAAGGGAAACTGTTGGTCTGCAGCAGACAAGCAGACTAGAGCTGACTTTCTAGGGCACTCTGCTCAAGCGTGAGTAGAGCCAAGTGCTACAGTGCACCACACTGGAGAATAATTTTTCAATTGAGCTACTGCCTCTTTGCCTGTCTGACTGACTAATATGTCAGCTGAACAATTAGAGTGGTTTTTCTGTCATCTTCCCCAGCAATTGAATTTTAAACATTGGGACAAATTGCCCACCATCTAATAGAAGTGGACTTGTACCAGCCTGCATGTTTATGCAAAGTTGAGGAACATTCAGCAGTTCTCTCAAATTTAAGGTTCCCCCATAGATTTTGCTGCTAACACCAGGTCAAGATATAGAAATGAGAAATGCTCACACAGCAAATACTTCCACAGTGCTGGATTGCACGGGGCTTTTTCAAAGCGCTGTTTGTGCATTTTTAGCCGTGAAACTTCCAGGGATATCAGTAGGAGTCACACAGCTAAATCCCCAAGCAACACTTCTGGAAGATGACTTATATTTAAAGGAGGATTAGAAGAAAATACTTCTTAAGCCATTTTCCATGTAACATTATCAGTCTAAAACTTGGAAAAGCACGGAATCATTTGGGGGAAATACATGATTCACTGGGTATCAATTTTTCCATCCAATTAGGCTGGACAGCTACACTGAGTATTTTACACACACTCTTGCTTCCCCCTCCCTTTCCACAGAGTGTATATATTAAACACAAGTTAAGACTTCTGGGTTTTCAACTTTGTTGATTTTACATTCCTTCTGGGATTAAAGTACTACTTTGTTTAATTATTTTTCCTCTACTCATCCACAGTATTGAATGACAGTAATAATGAACCCAGAATCATTGTACAAATCCCAGTAGGAACCATTCATAGTTTGCTAATAGGACATTAAATTTGCATTACCAAGTTCAGTTCAAAGCACGTTGTGTAAATTAGCTCTGAGGGTTACTACCATGAATCTAAAACCAGAACATCGGGTCCATTAGCACAGCTCCAAAGCACAGCATTTGGGGTGAAAACATAAGGGGTATGATTAAAATTCTAGGAAATCCTCTTCTTGGGCTCAAAGTGCCCCTCAAAAGATGTCTGGTTTCACTTCTGGGATGACCCAGAATGCCTCAGCTCACAGCAGTGCAGCCAGTGCCAGTGACCCCAATGCCTGATAAGCACTATTGACCTGTTCTAAAGAGGGGGCAAAATTAACTCCCAGGAGGTGTGGAAATCCTCAGAACCCCATAGAGACACTTTCTTTCCCATCCAAATTAAAAGAACAGGTGAGCATGAGGAAGATGTGGAGGATGTGTGAATTTGACATAGAATATATTACTTACATAGAAATGCAACGAACACACAAAAGAGACTCAGTTTCCTCCACAGAGACAAACCCAGCACGCACCAACCCACAGTCAGAGACTACAAAGTCACTGTTTAATAATGCTGAAAGGAGGCCCACAACAAAATAAGGCAAGGAATTCCCAGTAACAAATCCTGTAGGACTATTTACTTTAAGGGCAGACAGCATACATGTACACACATACAAATATGGAAGTAGTTAATGAACTTAATGAAATTCAGAGCCCACACAGCATCTTTGGACAAACTGCTGGAACAGAAGCATGCAGACATGACAGGAAAAGAGATATCCAAATGAACTTCTACCTCAGGACTACAACTGTGATGAAGCCAGAAGGTACCACTGAAAAAGATAAAAGAAAGGGCCAATGTATATTATACTGGTCGAGTCTGTTAATTGGTCTAGACCCTACAGTCAGTTCAGGTCAGTCTCATCAAGCCATCAGTCTGCCCGGTACATGGGTTATACCTGGGTTATGTATGATCTGCCTGGCCAAAGATGATCTTAAGATTCATTCCTTGGATCACTTTGTGGTCAAGCTTCTGAAATTTTAGTGTAACTGCCTTGAAAGGCTGCTTATTCTGTAAATGCTAACACATATCACTATTCTCTGCAGAAAGGTACCTGAAATAACAGTTTGGCAACTTCAAAATTATTTTACCTTAAAACAAATTATGGGATGTCAGATTACACAACAGAAATCACTCAATGGACAGGATTTATAGTCAACTGTATTAAAGTGGTGATTTCTCACACACAAAGATGTCTAAAGCTGGGACACAGTGGGGTGTTTCATCATTACTATTTATAATCCTTTAATTCATCAGGCAGCAGTCTAATGGATCTGTAGGGGCTGAACTAACCAAAACTCCTCACAAGCCCTGCAAGAAATTACTGTGACCTATACAGGATCAGGTAGAGAGGTAAAAAAATGAGATACTGGGAAACAAATTGGGATATTTGAGTCAAGTACTTCTGCAAAATACTTTCGGGTCCATGTGCATGACCAGCGAAAGAGGTGTAACCTCCCAGTGGAAGTGCTGAGAATGAAAGGATTTGCCTATGTGAGAAAACAGCACAAATACATAACAGATTCCACCCTAGCTGCAATGCAAACTGATGTGTGAAACAGAAAATGGGCTTTTAGTGAATTATAAATAGCTGGCAAGGACTGAATACTCAGCTGGGAGAAAAATGCTTTACATGGAAGACAGTGACACATGAAAGATCAGAAAGAATATGTAAATTGAAATAAAATGAATATATTGTCAGGATACAAACAAAAGTCATATTTTGGAAAGTAAGCACTATAAGATGCCTACTATTGCATGACAACTCAGCAACAAAGAGAGATGAGCTGGAGTGCCCAGAAAAGTAAAAGATATTTGGTATAATAAGTGCTTCTGAAACTAGGTAGAGTAACAGAAATCAATTGACTGTTTATTGTATACCTATTCAGCAGCAGAGGAAAGCTAAGATTAGTCTTAGGAGCCTTAGGTTACAAGCACAAATGAATTTGCAGAGGCAGTGAAGCAATATGCTACTGCAAGATTCAATAGGATCTACTATGAAGAAAATTCTCTCTTTAAAGGATAATTGAGCCAAATTTGAACTTTCCAATTTTTTTCAAATCAGCTCATGAATTGTTTTCTTTCCTTATTTCACTTACAACTGTTCTTTTCAGTTTGCTGTTCTTTTCCATTGGGTTCTTCACAGCTAATGTTTTGTCCATCCCTTTTTATAACCATTAAAAAGGCAGAGAAACTGTCAAATATTTTTTTCTGAAGAAGAAAAAAAAAAAAACCCAAGATTTTTCTGTCATTCTGCCGTTCTATATCCACGCAGAAATATCAATTAGAAGTTTCCTTTTAACGTACACAGATGCAGAAATGTACCTGAGTTTGTGTCAGATTTCTAGGTGCGCCCATGCAGAGTCAGGGCAAACAAGAAGGGGGAAATAAAGTTCATCTCTGCTTCCTCTGTGTTTAACACAATTCTGTCAGTCTGCTACCATCTCCCTAATGAGTGGTGCAACTCTTATTCTTAATTGTACATTATTCCCATTTTCAGCATTTTTAAAACTAAATTATCTGAAGAGAAAAGATGTCCAAAGGGGAATCATACCCCAAGAAAACGCATTTGAGTAGCAGCAATTAAAAACTCACTTTCTAAAAAGTTGTGAGGCAGAATTGCTTAATACTGATTCATTTCAAATGAACCCAGAGAAACTCAGATTTTTAATAACTTCATTCTCCTTGGTCTTCCCCAGAAGGTATTTAAACAGGGCACACAACCGCAATCAGCAGCAGGAAGCCAGTATTGCTTCACTAAAGCAAAACGGAGCATGTCAGCATAGGAAAATACAGCTGCCTACTTTGATTTCTGGCACAGCATCTTTGCTCAAAATATATTTTTTGTGGGAAGTTCCATGACATTTGGATAGCTACAATTCTTTGAAAAACATTAACATATTGATGTTTTCATAATTATTTTTTAACAGAGTTTTGAGTGCTTGTTCTCCCACTAAATCAGATGATCTGTAAGAGTTATTGGCCAGCTGTACTGTTCAAATTGACAACTGGGGGCCAGGTATGGTCATTTCAGAGAACTCTGACACACAACTCCTGCCACATGAAGTTGTCACCTCTTCCTGCTGGGCTTCTTCACAATTTACAATTCTCTGTGGTTTAAGGAGCTCCCCTCAACTTTTTCTGTCATGCCTTCCTTGAAAGACAGGAATCTCTGGTTCATGGCAGTTCTGGACCAGAAGCACACACACACCAGAGGCCAGCAGAGAGTGAGCAGTGCCACCTCCTGCCCCACTGCCCTGAGCTCATGGGCCATGCCAGCCCCCTCCTGCAGCCAGCCAGGCATGTAATGACTTACCAGGTTCAGATGGCACAACAAACCTGCCAAGCTTGCACAGTGCAGGGAGGAGTGGGGAGGCACAAAAAATGAAGGGGAACAAAAAGAAACCCTTGTGTCACAGCTTCTGTCACCCTGCCATAAAAATCACCGTGTGGTATAGTAAGAATCACCTTGGATTAACCTTTTACCTTCTGCCCTCTTTAGTTAAGGAATTAGCAACAAAGGCATTAAATGATATTGGATTTCTTCTATTTGCTTTGCACGGTCTTAAGACTTCATCAGTTCTGAAAGGTGTTAATGGAATCTGCTTTCTACTGGGCATGGGCAATGCCACACAGATATACTGAATTCCACTTAAAACAAAAATAAAAATAATTATCCTGTTTTGCCAATTATTTGAAGAATATTTGTTCTTTTGCCCTAGAAACAGACTCTGCAGCTTCACTATTTACCTATAGTGCCTCTTGTATTGACAGTGATTTCTAGGAAAACAATGCTACTCTCAAGTACACTCTTTGTGATGGATTTTAATTTTCCCTGAGGGCAATTTCATTCTTAGAAATGACACAATAATGCGAAGGTTCTTTAGACAGAGAAAAAATATACAGGCGACCTAATAAGCTATAAATCCTTTCCACAAGCTTCTGCTGTCTTTTTAAGACTCTTAAATTATCTTTGTTGCTGTGGATTGGGTAATCATAGCAATCCAGATGTGGATGAAGGAACCAGATGGACAAAAGAGAAAATAAAATCCTTCAATGTCCAAAAAAGTCTATTTCGGGAAAAAACTCCTTACAAAAAACACAGAGGCAACAATGTACTTGGGGTACCCTGATGGGAACCACAACTATTTCAGATCAAGCAGCTTCAAACCACAGTGACAGTTTGTATGGCTGGACTGTATTTAAGGGCAAATCTCAGCCTCTTGTAAGTGTACTTGGTTCACTGAAACAGCTGAAACGAAATGAGGATTCTCAATTTTTCCTAAAACACTGAGCAGATTAAATGTCCTCTAGTTTTGCTAGGCTAGTTAATAGAAGACCCCTTTGGGAATTATCTTCTGGCAAAAAGAGAGCAGCTCTCAGGCTACTTGGGCTTGTGCCCAGGATGGGACATTCTGTACCCAGCAGTGTGCAGATGACAGCTGCATGCAGCCTCCTCCAGGAGGAAGCAGTGTGGTGTCCCTCGGGGGTCAGCACTGGGGCTGACACCATCCAGCACTTCTGCCAGCAATGCTGATGGTGGGATCGGGTGCTCCCTCACCAAGGTCACTGAAGACACCAAGCCTTGGGGTGCAGTCAGTGCACCGGAGGGAAGGGCTGGCATCCCCAGGGGCCTGGACAGGCTGGAGAGGTGGGCCCATGCAAACCTACGAAGTTCAACAAAGCATAGTGCCAGGTCCCACACTTGGGTTGGGGCAATCCCAAGCACTCCTACTGGCTGGGCAGAGAAGGGATTGAGAGCAGCCCTGCAGACAAACACTTTGGGGTGATGGTTGATGAGCAGCTCAACATGAGCTGGCAATGTGTGCTCACAGCCCAGAAAACCAAGGAAATCCTTGGCTGCATCCAAAGGAATGTGGCCAGCAGGTCAAGGGAGGTGATTCCACCACTCTACTCTGCACTTGTGAGATCCCACCTGGAGTGCTGCATCCAGCACTGGTGTCCTGAACATAAGAAGGACATGGAACTGTTGGAACAAGTCCAGAGGAGGCCACAATATTGATAAGAGGACTGAAGCACTTCCCCTGTGAACACAGGCTGAGAGAGTTGTGTCTTTCCAGCCTGGAGAAGAGAAAGTTGCACAGAGACCTCACTGCAGCCTTCCAGTATCCAAAGGGGGATACAGGGAAGCTGGAGAGGGACTCTTTGTCAGGAATGCAGTGATAGAACAAGAGGGAATGGGTACAAACAGACGGTAGGTTTAGATTAGATGTTAGGAAGAAATTCTTTACTGTGAGGGTGGTGAGGCACTGGAATAGGTTGCCCAGAGAGGTTGTGGATGCCCCAGCTCTGACAGTGTTCAAGGCCAGTGGGTAAGGCCTTGAGCAGCCTGGTCCAGTGTGAGGTGTCTCTGCTCATGGCAGGGGAAGTTGAGACTGCAAGATCTTTGAAGTCCCTGCCAACGCTTAACATTCTACAAACCACTCATCATCCTGCCTTTAAATGAGTACCATTTGCTGCTGGATCCCAAAAACTAAGTGATGCTCTTCACAGAGAGAGGAACAGTTTTACCATTTCAGTTACATGAACAGAGACCCAGAAAGACATGGGTACTGTGTCAACATCAGCTGAGAGTGCAGGGATCAGAGACAGGAGCTGAGTTCAAGTGTCCAACTGCTCAGTTTGTTGCTGCAAACCACACACTGCTTCAACAAACTCACAGCCTAAACACAACCAAAGTTAAGGCTATTTCTAAAAGCAAAGAGTAAGTAAAGAGGTGAAAGCAAGTCCCACCCTCAGCTGTGAAAGAGGATATGTTGTATACTGCCAATGCATGTTTCACCCCAGTTGATGGGCTGGATCATTGTGTCACCTGAAGGACCAGAATGCTTCACAAGTTCACTGGGGATATCCCTGATATCAGAAATAGCCACAGGAGATGGCTTTCCAGCCTCCAGCACAGGGATGCACCACCCCTCCCACCAAAAGACAGCTGGGACACGCCAACAGTTCGTGGAGGGCAAGGCACCCTAGGTGACAGATTTTCTGACTTATTGTGATTGACAATGCCTATCAAGGGGGCCCTCAAACTCTCCTCAAAGGGAGATTGTAACTTGCAAAAGTCAAAGCAAAAAGCTAATCAGCTGGTACATACCACAGAAACAAACTCTAATTCCTTTCATCCTCTCAGCAAGGCTCTACTTTTGACCTGCTTTTTTCCTCCTTTTTTTTTTTCTTCTTCCATTCACCCTTCTTCAAAAAAACTATCAACAAAGGTATTTCATCTTTCTGCAGACACAGCTTTAGTATCAGCACCAACTGTCTTTGTTGCTATAGAGTCAGTGTCAGCATGCAGCTTAACCCCAGAACCACATGCAGAACATTTGCAGCGCAGGTGGGCTGGTGGGGAAGGCAGCCTTTGGGAAAGTGGACACGTTGAGGTGTATCACAAGCACAGGAACTGCTGCAGAGAGAGGGGTTAGAGGGTACCACAGTACTTCATTCTGAATCCAATAGATTCAAAGGATGGGAAGAGAGGGGGAAGACAATAAAACAGAAATGGGAAGATCTCATATCTCAAAACAATTTCCCTCTGTTCTGTGTGGACATTCAGGTCTCTGCATCTTGGAAAGACTGGCTGATAAAAGTGATGTCAGCAAAATCCTGTTTTAGCTGCATTAGTTAATATGCTTCCAGCTCAGCACTACCATCCCCTCACAGACTGAAACGGCCAACATACACAAAGATTGACCTCAGTGTGAACAGCTGTCTCTAGTGCTACATCAGCACAACCCAGAACAGGCAAGTTACTTGCCACAGGGCAAAACAGGGAACACCCAAACCAAGCACAAATCAAATGGTATTTCAATTCAATCTTCCTATTGTTACCATTTTTTCACATTTCCCTTTATAATTTTGATAGAAATGCTTCTGCCTATAAGCCAAATACTTTCAGACATTCTAGCAAAAATACAAAAATATTAAGAGATCCCTCAGAAAGCCCCTTGAAAAACCTGTTCTGAAAAATCCCTGTTGTGAGCGGCATCAGCTAAATTGAAATATTTATAAGTGAAACAAAAGAATGAAAAGAAAACCAGAACATCCTCAAGAATCAATGTAACGCAAAACACAAGCAGCAGGGAAGACCCACATTAGCAGAAACATCTTCACAACTGACATCTTCGAACTACCAAAATCTTTCAAAAACTCACAAACCAATCTTGACATACAAGCTTCAAGCATTTCTGTGTTATCTAAGTGGTAAAGTCCTCAAAAGAGACAGAAAGTGCCCTCCTGCCAGAGAAAACATGTTGGAGAAATTTTTTTTTTAAAAATCACTTATCCCATTACTCAATTTGATGTTCATTTTTAGTTAGTTCAGTTATTAATTCTCTCATTGACAGCTTTGTATGCATTTTCCTGGTCATCTCCTGAGATCAGCACCTCTCAGTAGTTCCAGCTCTTGGGGAACAAAACTACAGCTCCGAGACCTTCCTTTAATTGGTCTTCCTGAGCAATTAAATGTTTTATCTAATAATAATGGATTTTGAGTTCAACTTCCCATAGCATTCAGTGATGCTACTAAAGCTCTGCTTCAAAACAGCCCCAAATCATCAGCATACTGCATTGAAAATAATGATAATTGAAGACAGCATCATTTTCAAATGTGGTCAGGAACAAGGAGCAAAACTCTGAATTTAGAAAGAAACAAAAAATTTTAATTCCAGGATTTATAAGGATTCTCTTACCTTTTCCATGAAGACTGCATCAGATTTGACAGAGAATGACAGAACAAATTATTGATGGGGTGAGGCATTGCAGATTGAATCAAAGAGTTCAAATAGACAGTGTTCACAGTACTGCCACTGGAAAAAAGGAAGTGAAAATCTCTTTGCCTCAATCACAGCTCCTTTGTCCACCTGCATAAAACTCCCAGACAGAGTCTGGAAGCCTACTGCTTCAAGTCCTGATGAGCATTCATGGTTCACAGCAGGTAACTGGCACGAGAAGATGTAAGAAGGATAGAGCAAGGGGTCATAGGGCTGAACTTCTCTAATGACAGCCTGTGAGGAAGGGGAAGTCAAACACAAAATGTGGTTGTTCTGGGGCTCACCTGGGATACACAGAATTGGCTCAAATGAGATAGCAAAGCTATGGCAAGAAGTTTTTATGTGTAATATCCTTCACACTACTCTAATACAAGTAGTCACAGATGGATTTATGTTTATAATAACTTTAGAAAGTAGGAAATCGTCATTTTCTTTACTGAATAACTCATTTCTGATGATACTTAAAGATGTATGAATCTCAGGAGCATTAAACTTTTTTTTGAAAATACAGTACTATTTTATTAATAGTCCCTTTACTTCTTTACAGATTTGTTTTAAATTAAACAATAAAACACAAAACATGAAGGTTCAAATATAAATTATTTTTTCATTTAAATGTTTTAGAAGTATCCAGAAAATGCACAAAGCAAAGAAAACATTTCAAGTCAAGTGAGGATAACTTTATCCTTCTTGCTGATAAACAAGCCTTTGCACATATTGCCTCAGAATGCATTTTATCTTGTTAACACAAACAGCTTTGATATGAGAATTAAGGACAAAAATCATTGCTTGCTAATCTCTTGATTGTTTTCAACTGAGATAAACTAAAAACTGTGACGGGCATTTTCAAAACACTACCATTTCCTTGTAGAAAACATATCAATTTCAAATCTCAAAATGTTCTTAAAGTTGCACTGAAGCAAGGAATATTTGATAAAGCTTGTTAGAGACCACATTTTGAAGAAAAAAAATGTTTTGGAATACAGTCACATGCACAAAAAATGTCACAGTAATGATTCAAAAGCAAGGCTACTTCAAAGAAACCAAACTATTCTTCAAGAAAATAAGAAGTTTATCAATCAGATTTTCTCTTCCTAATCAAGTCACTTGCTGTTCTCAATGCCATTAAGAGATCGATTTAGTTCAGTAGCAGAGCTAAATAAATGTGAATTAAATATTTTTGTGAGTTCAAATCACCTTGAATGCTTGTTCTACTCCAGACTTTGAACGTGGCAAAGAGCTTAAAAAAAAGAAACTTCATCAAAGCCAAGAAAGCATGTCAAGGATATGGTCCAAGAGTGCAGGGACAAAACATGCCCTTGCACTCTTGGACCATATCCACCATCCAAAGAGCTGGATCTCTCTGGGTTTTTTTCCCCCACTATCTTTTCCCAGAAGTTGACTGTACTGTCAGACCACCTCACATCCAACAACATCAGACAGGGTCAGACCATAAAAATGCAGACAAGTGGTGCAACATCAGGAGGCACAGAATAGCTGAAATTGCTCTAGGGAGCACTTTCTGGAGAAATATAATCTGATCAGTGAAACCATAGAAAACAAAAGCAGAAAGTATCCTGGTAGAAAGAGAACCAGCCTGGCTCTGAGAGGAGGCTAAGCAGCACGAACTGACCACCTGATGGAGCAGAAAGAAACCCAAAGAGAGGAATAACAAGAGCTTTATTTTTGCAGTCACGGTGGTGACTGTGGCCAGCACTGTGCCTCAGATCACAAGCACAGCATTGTGAACCACTCTCCTCCTATCACACCATATGGACATGAGATGGGGCTCATTTTAATGCTGTCCTTTGATGCTGGTGAGAAAATGCAACACTTCTACAAAGTGAAAAATGGTTCCTGA
Source organism: Drymodes brunneopygia (assembly GCA_013400955.1). NCBI lineage: Eukaryota > Metazoa > Chordata > Aves > Passeriformes > Petroicidae > Drymodes > Drymodes brunneopygia. The sequence goes on along the minus strand of VZTZ01045613.1, from coordinate 999,830 downwards.
CAGAATAAACGATTGAATAAACCAAGACAGGCAGCATATAGATGAAGTAATTTTATTGTAGAACATTGTCTGCCTGGAAAACTGTGCAACAGGAATTTTTAATTATAAATTCAATGTCAATACAGAAAATAAGAAAAATCAGAACTTCCAGCTAACTGTTTTAGAGCCCTCAGAATCCTCTAGCCCTAGTGAACATAGAAACTGTGAGCTCTTTCTTGCTGTTTTACAGGAATTCAGTGAAGGCAGTTTTGAACCCTTTATACTGTAAGAACCTAAGTAGAAAGTAAAACTAAACAGGAAAAAAGCCAAATAAGTAACCACACCAATGGTAGCCTGCAATAACTCTGGGCTAAGCAAAGATCTTCCTCCTGCAACTGAAATAATCTCTTTCCTTTATTAGTAGTCTTCCTATTAAAAAAGAATTGTCTCAGCTTTTTAGTGAGTAAGGATACTGGGGAAGCTTTTACCTATTTTATCTACACTCTATATTTCTCAGTTACTCACTTCTGAATCCTAATATAGGCTGAAGAAGACCCAATTAGCACAAAATTCAAATTTATTTCTTTGTAATTATATAGGCTATAAAATCCATTGCTTCAAGGCACACTTTTTACACATGCACAAGTGAAGTGCCATCACTGCACCTTCCTTAGAGATTTTTTTCCTCAGTTACGGTTGTGGGATTGCAGAATATGTTACTGTCTTGGTTTAAAAGACAGGTGTCTGCTAGGGAAGGCAGGAGCCTTCCTTGGAATGGAAAAACTGCAACCCCTTTCCCTCTGAATTATTATAAATTTAAAATCAAGAGGCTCTCAGGCAAAGATATGGGAATAGGAATAACGGTTCTTTACTAATATCTAAAATAAAGCTAACAAATAATAACAACTATGGCATTAACCAACAAACAACCAGAAATCCAGTGGCAGCCTGCCTGGCCTCGGGCACCTTTTCCCTTGGTGCAGTTCCAGTCACAGCCTGCAGGGGGCGCTCCGGATGCGATGGTTCCCCCGCGGCTGCAGGGGGCGCTCTGGCGTGAGCCCAGGTAGCACAGGGCAATGGCGGCCGNAAAAAAAAACCAAGATCCAAACTCTGACAGTTACAAAACCTGAGTTTTTCACTAAATTGTGCAACAATTCTCATTTCTTCCGGAAAAAAGCTCTGTAGTTTTAGTCCCGTTATAACAATTATTATGCAAATCCCTCAACTCTGCATGGTTACCCAGGCCTAGAACTCATTACAGATTCATTAGAAGCACAGTTGCTCCATCTTCTCTGTAGATACTTTGAAATTTAATCATTACCATGAACTGGGGGCTAATGCTGCAATATGAACATTATATTCATCACAAAGCTTTTATGCTGGAGCACAGGATTCTTTCATGCTTAATTTGTTATTAATCATAGTTCAGATTATAGTCATTGTTGTGGGCAGTTTTTAAAAACACACAAAAAAAATTCTTATTTGTCAAAACAGCCTGCATCATCTTCAAACTAATTCCCAATCTGCTTACAGATTTTTCCAAAAATATTAAGAGAGACAAGCAGAAGTTAACTATTCTTCACAGAGACTGGAGTTTCAGATTTTTTTAGTGGAACATGGAAAAGTTCAGAAGAGAGTAAGGCAACTGAGGATAAAGACAAGAGGGCAGGGAACTTGAAAGCAGCTGTAGAAGTTGCTTCTCTCAGGGGCACAGATGTCGAAGGGAGGGAAGCAATCAGGATGCAGGACTGACAGGATGAAATGCAATACTAGAATATCATGCCTTGATTTAAAGATGCAAGAAATATGTACTAGTCTGAACAAAACGGAAGTACCTCCAAGATATTTAAGCACAAAAGTAAACCACAAAGACACCTAAAAAGTATAAAAAGTTATAATTTGGGTGCGTTCATGCTGTTTACACCTGGAGGGGTTTCAGGTTTTATTATTTTTTAGGTCATTACTGACTATTAGATTATTGCACACAGCAATAGTTACATCTCAAAGGTAAATAAAGAGGGGGTGATACAAACAAATGTTCACAGTAAAATTAGTGACCTTAGAGAATCTTTAAAAATAGAGGGGACTTTAAGTAGGCAGAATTTGAAGTGATGAACAATAGATTACTGCCGTGGATATGAATTCTGCTGAACTAATCAATATAATCAAATGCTCTTAAAGTCTTCATATTATAGCTGCACACAGCCATTTCCCCGATTCCCAGGACAGGAGCAGGGAATTTGCTCCTTAAAAGTAAGGGAAACATGAAAAATATTTTAAAACAAACAAACAAAAAAAACACATGTCACTATTCTTCTCTTCACTGTTACCCAGACAGAAAAACACAATGATGGACTTCACCTACTACACAGTTGAAATCTTCATAACATCTCCATCTGCTATTGCCCAGATAGATGTTTTTTTGTTGTTCCAGATAGATGAAGGTGATACCACAAAAGGTACCAAAAACCATTATCACAAGAAACTGAGGAAGAATAAGGCAACCAATGCATGTGCACTGCAGAACACTGACAGCAACCCAAGCTTGGGGTTTATATAATGAACTTGTGCAAAACTTCACAGCAAGGCTTTTTTTCAGGCAACATAAATATGCTGAAGTCTGGGGGAAAGGGAAGAAGGAGGAAAGAAGGATAATGCATTCAGTGCTTTCTGGGAGAAAGAAGTGGCCTGTACTTGCTCACTGGAGGATAACTCAAAACATATCCACAATGAGCTGTGCAATAAGGGGGGTAAATGCAAAAAAACCCTCTATTACTTCAAGAGTGACAGAATTAAGGCTGAAAATAAAATATTCAAGATGAAAGCTGAGATATACATACATACAAATAGTCCAAAAGTACTCTTTTTTCTTTAGCAGAAAAAATGCAGGTGGTCTGCAAAAAATTGCTTGATACATGATCAATACATTCATACCCATACATGCTGCAGCAAGAGGCACCTCAAAAGCAGCTCCCTCAGTAACTCAGTGAAGCATGTTTTTGTATTAACAATTCCATTCTAATCTTCTCCTCCTCTAATTTCACCTAAGAGATTCAATAAAGCGACTTCATCGGAAATACACCATCCAGAACAATGACTAAAAAGGGTACAGTAAAAACAAACTAAAATTGCAGTGCAGAGGCTGATCTGACCATTAAATGTACAGCACGAGAAGATAATTGACACATCCATTTTCAAGTGATAGCAAAGCAGTCACCAGCACATTAGAAGCCACTTGATTGCCTGCCTACTATAAGAGTTAAAGACCTATCAGATGTGAAACAAACATTTCATTGAGCTCTCCCTGACATTCTGTTCAGAAGTGATTGATCTGAACAGAGCTCCCTAAGGCACATACTGAGTAGCTGAAACTGGTGGCACAAGCCTTCAAGTCATAGTTAGGGGGTAAAACCATAGTAGGAAAAAAAATCAAGTGTGAATTCCTCTTCCATTAACAGTGAAGTCTAATGTCAGACATTGAAAGGAAGTTTGATCTGTTTAGAAACAGACTCCAGCAGATCATGACAGCAACTTTGTAAGATGTGATTTTGCAGGTCCTGAGTCTTAATTTCTTACAGAATTAACTGATTGTAATTGGTCATTTGTTTTCTAAAGTCACCATTCTTCACTTACAATGGTATTGCTATTTCCACCACACCACTCTTCACTATCACAGACGGGAATTCACCAAGGAAAAAAGCAGTAGGGATCTGCAAACTTCAATAGAATCATAAGATCCAGTTTGCCACAAATCTCATTTACATTCTCAAAAATAAAAGATTTGTACACTTTGCCTCTTCTGGAACACCACAAAATCATTATGTGACAATTAGAATGGTACAATAATAAAGAGAAAGGGGAAAAAAACCAATTAGGTGCTGATTTCTAATACGATGCTAACAAACTTTCCAACTTAGAAAATGTTTGAAGTATCAGTTCTCATTATCCTGAAAAGTGATGCTGTAATTATTCTGGTAATTTGTTGGCTGTCTCAACCACTCAATATGTCTGCGTTCACTAGCCTTCAAGTTCCACCACCAGCAAAAGCCTCATGAGTTTAGTACCCCTGCTTTGGCAAGAACACAATGCTCAACATCTGTCTCAGGTATCAGTGTAGTTAAAATATTCCATTGCTCATTAGGGAGGAAGATGAGATCACCAGGAAATAGTATTATGTGTCCTCTTGGTTAGAGTCGAAGAGTACTGGCAGTAAACCTAGCCTCTCTTACTTTCCCTGGCAGTCTGGATATTCTCCAACCAAGTGAAATTTGTCAGTCTCTATCCCTCCAAGTGATAACAGAAATTAAATCTGCCTATACTTTGTCCTGTCTTCAGGAGACGGCAGCAGTCTGTGAACTCAAAGGGCAAGAAGCATTTCACTGAAGGTCTGAGTGAAATACCAAAGCTCTGCAGAAACTCAAGGCTGAGCATTCCTCTCCCTCCTTAGCCTTTCTGATGGCTAGCTCTAAGCAGTGGCTGCAGATCCCACCCAAGGCACTAATTCTCACGAGGCACTGCACAGGACACCCATACACATGACAGTGTGTTGTACCATGCACAGCAAGGTTTAGCACCTTATAACCACCTTGGAAGCCAGATATCTGCCCTGCAGCACCCAGTCCTTTCAGTTCAAGACCTCAATAACTTACTAAAGACCAGTAGAAAAAGTCACATTAGGTTGTCTGTGAGAGACATTAAGAAAGCATTTGCCTGGCACACACAAAGGGCCAAGTCAGACTAAATAATGTAACAGTCTCTCCTGGCCCTAACCCTGTGTAAAAGGAGCTTTATCTCAGAGGGACTGGGAGGCTAATTAATTTGTGCTTTAAAAAGCCCTTCAGAAACCTGGAAGAATAATGCTACTCCGCTTGCAAAGTATTCATTCTTCTTCAGTTAATTTAATTTAGATTCCTTTTCCCTTAGCATGTATCAGTGCCTCCCCCAGTAAGATACACTGAATAAAGCACAGAAGGTGCTTCGCAGTTCAGAGCTGATGTTTGCATCCATTGCTTCAACACATTGCTTTCATATTCTGTATGTGTAAAGCTGACTGAAAAACTAAGGAATAAATTAAAAATTAGACTGTAATGAGGCAAGTGTGCTTGCCCTTTGTTCCTCTCTGTTGTCCTCAGCATGCCAGAAGGTTGGGAACAATACATGCCTGCTCATCTGTGATCACCTACAAGAAAAAGGAGAACTAGGTACATCTGGGAGGCTTAATTACCTTTCATATTAGCAGGACATCAGGCTTGCTCTAAATTATGGTAAACTATAACAATGGAAGCATCACACCATGCCTCCTGCACAAAACCAGGGTCTGCCTCCAATTAGGTACTTGAGGGAGAGGACTAAGCACTGAAGAAAACCATCCCAGACCCTGGGATACTAACCTGGACATTGGGAACAAACTATCCCAAAGCAGTGCTAACAAGAACCAAAGCTTGCCAGTTCAGGGACCACTCAGACACTCTCCACCAACACAGATTTGCTAAAGTGAACAGTACAAGAAAAATGTATCCTGAAAGAACCACAAGCTTTGCACATGAATGCAGGAGCCAAAGATATAATAGTGGGGAGCAAGCACAGATGTTATTTTGTTCTCTGGAAAACTATTGTAACTTAAACATAGCCTGACCTTAAATCACTCTTAATCCACACTTCAACTTTTTAGTTAATCTTCAGAAGATGTGCTTCTCTTTGCACAGCAATCTTCAAAACAGGTTCATCCACAGCCAAATGATGGTGTATGTCAGAATATACTATGTGTTCAGAGACTACAACACAGAAACACTGTTTAAACAGTTATGACCTCCCAGAGTTGTACCTTCTTTTGTTTTACTAAAAAATAGTAAGCTGTGTTTCTATTGTGATGTTAATACATTTACACCAAGCTCAGCTTGAATGACAGTGAGTTATTCCTAAAAGGCACACAAAGAACACTGAAAAATGGTATCAAATTCACTAAATAAACTATTTTTTCATGACTTGTGTACATATGAAGGAAGTTAAGTTCATACAAATTTGCATTTTAGATTGTGCAAAAGGAAACATTGCCTCAAACAAGAGAATGGACACAATCAGTTTTGGCTCCCAAATTACTCCAAGATCGTAATTGTGACAGATGTATTTGTTGAAACACAGGTTTTATTTGCATACTGGAAGAGGAGAAACAGGTTTCTCAGTATTTTAACTCAGTTCCTCAGTGCTCAATAAACCAGTTGCTAAACTGAATCAGACAAACTGAAACAGAAACTGACCTCACAGCTCCTGCAGCAGAGACAAGAATGACACCATGATGTCAAAACCTCAGTTTCAAACAAACTGGGATCCCAGCTGCTTGGAGTCCAAACTTTCCTTCAGATCAGTGGCTGCAATGTCCTGTTAAAATTTTAACTGCACACAGCTCCATTCTGTACACAAGCAGCTAAAGATGAAAAATGTATTTAACACATCATGGAAGCTTAATTCTTTGCTGTTTCATAACAGTATCAAACCCAGTTTCAGACCATTTGTTTTCACCTTTGGTTCTAAACCCACGCCAGTGTATTTGCCGGGGTTCTGTACCTGGATGCTGGGATCTGCAGATGGAAGTGGTGCTGTGCTGCATAGGGCACTGGCCCCAGGCACACCACCAGAACAGGCTGCACTTCCCTGGCCTCTTCTCTCTGCCTCCATCACTCTTTGGTCTTACATCTTCTGCTACACAGAGGATATGAATCACAGCTGAAATTCCCTCAATGCACCTTGAAATAATGAGGGTTTACTGCAGGAGCACTCCTCCTTTATCATGCACATCTTTATTCCAGCCCCCTACCCTTCCCAGTGTGAGGATTTATTTATTTGAATCACAGACCAAATAAAGCACATCTACAGAGTGCCAGCTCTTCTAGCTGCTCCCCAGGGACACCTACACTGCCAATATATTCAATTTCGTGTTAATAAACCATAATGAGTCAGCAGAAATCACTCGTATTCTGACCATATTCCCCTGAGGGTGCAAGCAGATGTTCAAAGGAGAGATCAGCAGCAGGGCACTGCCAATTGCCTCTGTGTTATTTTAACCTCACTTGTCTGTTCTGCCTTTAATTGCTTATGTTATAAAGAGGGGATAAAAGAAACAAATCTTTTTGATGAATATAATTCACTCCTGCAGAGATAAAAATCTAGAAATTCCCATTCACACTTGCATGGAAAGACAGACGTAACATTGCTTTATCACCTGGAATGATACAAAGCCATTGTCATCTGAATCAATTGGTCTCCTGTTTGCTACAGAACATAGCAAAATAAAGTCCGAGTGGTTTTGTCCACATTTGCAGATGCACATGTTTTAGTGGTGGACTTAGCAGTGCTAAGTTAGTATCTGAATCCTAAAGTCTTTCCTAACCTAAACAGTTTTGTGACTTCCTGCAGCAGGGAGCTGAAAGTCCCCCATGGCAGAACACTTGCAGAAGCACATACGGAATATTACATTCAGCTCTGGACACCTCATTACCAGAAAGATAACACATTAGACAGAGTTATTAGAGAAACAACAAAAATGATAAGTGAAGATTGAAGAGAGTTATTACATCAGGACATTAAAAGTTAACTGCATAAAGGTTGACTAGGGAACAACTTTCTGGGAGACACAGTTACAACCTGTAAATATTTCAAGGAAGGATATGAAGGATATGTACACCAGTAATGAAAATGAATTACTAAGGATAGAAAAAACAGATACAATTACAAATAAAAAGATGAAATTAAGGAATGTCTGACTCTCAAGGAAAAAAAAGAAGGGTAATAGAAGGCAGGCTTTGAGAAGCCTATTGCTTAGATGACTTAATAGGTCTTTTATAGCTCTACCTCCTGTAACTCCATGATAATAATGATGGAGCAAAAGAAAGGACTCAAAGTATGAAATCCAATTAATTCTTTGCCAGTAGGCAAACCATCTTTATCAGATATGTTGGCTTAGCAATAAGCTTAAGCTTGGCATGATAGATCCTACCTGTCAGTTATTCAGATGTAGCTTTTTGTAAAGTCTTCAGGGAAGACAAGAGTATTTTTATACTTTCATTAAAACACAGACTGCATCCATCAAAGGAGGAAGTTATATTAAAAAGATCTGTGGCATTTTCAGACTAATCTGTGAATCTGACCAGTGCCATATTTAGCATTATCTAATCTGTTTTGTGCATCTAACAGACTGCAAACCCTTTGGGGCAGAAATCCCATCCTCCTCTTTCCTTTCATCACACAGTGTCGAGTGTGTTGACAGCGCTCAACAAATAATAGTCGGTTCCAGGAGAGGGAAGAAGTCAGAGCTAGCACATAGTGTGTAGTATTATTTTCAAGGGATGAACCCTTATATTAGTAACAGGAATCTTCATGTACATTCCAGTAGAATAACTCCTGCTTCTCTCAGGAGAAAGAACTTCACAAACACAGAAAATGCCTCAGAACACTCAAAAAAAAATAGAGCATTTGAACAAGTAAAGAAAATGACAGGAAGAAGTGACAAAGAGGACACAAGTTATTGAGAAACGGAAGAAAATAAATACTGAGACTAAAATTTAGTCTAAAGTTAGTCTAAAATGAGGAGCATTTTAAAAACATATACAATTTGTATGCATGATACCATCTTTAAAAACATATTCAGGTATCACTTCTCCAATAGCAATTCATCACTAGGGGTATATTTAAAAGAACTCATATCAGTGTACTTCTCTGTTTCCATGCAAATGTTTCATCCACAGCTCATCCAATTTATTGACACTATTTTGGCTCATACAAAACTCTTGTAGAAGCCCGTGTGAGGAGCCAACAAGTCTGCTCACCATTTTAGTATCTGCCAAAGTTAATTTTTGAAAGAGCATACAGGGACATACATGGTTATATAATGACATGCTGCCCTTTAAGGTGTTCTGAATTGAAACATAACAAGCCACAGACTATTTAAAAGATCAGTGGGAGCAAGTTATTGCTGGCAGCCTGCATGGCACACCTGGACACTCCTCTGGCAAATTCCTCCTTTTAATATCTGATATTTCACACACATACTAAGATATCACAGATTCATGGTTATAAACTCCGGCTTGGAATCACACACCCCTAACTTTACCTCCACCATCTTGAATGTTTGCTTTTATGCAAAGGTGCTGCCTGTGTTCCTCTTAGATGAACTTTCTTCTAAGAAGTAATGCCAGCACGAAATGAAATAGTGATATCCAAGGATGAGACAGGTTTTACAGAGACACTTTGTTTTACAAATGCTCTCAGCTAAGCATATGAAGCATCTGTTGTGTACTGCTCCCTGTACACAAAATGGGTATTCAGGAAAGTAATTTACATTAAGTAGTACAGTGAGGGAGATGAACACTCCTACCTCATTTGCCACAGCCTTCAAATGCTGTGTGCATTTACAGAGTTGCTAGTTTCAGAAACTAGCAATGTAGCTTCTCTTTCCAGGGATAAATTAGCTAGAAGAATTTAAAATACATATTCAGAAAACTAATTTCTCTGGCTCAGTTTCCCAATCTTTAATAATCAAATCAAATGACTCCCAAGCTTAGATAACTAACTTAGGATAAATATCTTTTTCTGTTCATAGAAATTTATTTTTCCTGACAAATTTTCATGTAGTATGAGAAATACACTTTTTAAAGATATATTGCAAAACTTTACTGAGATACAAAAATACAATTTTACCCACTTTTCACTAAAAAATTAATGATCCAGTATTTTTTAAAAACTGTCCAGAAAGATATAGTCATTATGTCATTAAACAGCCTAAATTCCAGTCAAAGTCAATAGGACTTGAGCACTCAGAGTAACTTACTCTGCTGGAAAAGCCAAGTGAAGGGAGACTCCCAAGACACATGGTTGTACCCCAAGTAAGGTTGCTTCCAGCTTCACCCCCTTAGCACTTGCAGGCAGATACTCTTTTTGCAACTGCTAAAACTTGGGGGCAAAACCAAACGCAATGACAGATTTTGTAAGAGTGGTGAGAAACAAGCTCTAAATTAAGAAGGAAACGTTTTATCATCTCAAGTGATTTTGTATTTGTCTGCACCACTTTTATCATACTGCTACTACAGAGACAAGTAAGGGCATAGCTCAACAAATCTCAAACTAATCCAAAATTTGGATTATGTTGGAAAACCTATTCTTGTAGAGTCCCTTTTTTTGTTTTGTTTCTTTCTTTAGAATTCAAATATCCAAAGAGGATCATCAGTGTCTGAATAAGTTCATTATCAAGGGAAAGAAGGGACAAAAAGCCTGCAGAGAGGGAAGACGAGTGAAGGAAAAGAGAAGTCGTAACAACTGTGCAAGGTTTTACATACCAGTCAATATACAATTGAAAAGGTATTCCTAGATGGAAGACAAAAATGTGTCCAAGTATACACAAACCAGAAAACTGAGCAAAACAGAGCTGTATACAAAACTCTACAGGAAAAATGCTTTATGAGACGTACTTTCATTAAGGACTTCACTCGTGACATGTCACACAAACCCATGGGAAGAGAAACTGTTGGCTGCAAGGCTTTGGGATCTAGAGCACACAGGGTCTAGATCCTGCCCTCCATTTCAAAATTCTCTTACACAAGAAGTAGGGTGATGATGACCTGACTTTTGTGATTAATTCTCATTCTTTCCTTAGTTGTCACTTTAATTGTGCATAAATGGGTTTCAGAAACCTGTGTTTATTAAAATTGCCCACTTTTAATCTTTTACCAAGTGTTCCTCTCCAAAGAAAAACAAGAGAGAAGTCCAGAGTACAATGTAATCCAACTGCAAGTCCAACAGCAGGTTTTCCCATCTTCTATACAATAGAACTCGTAAAGTGAGCTCATAAAAATGTAAAATAAAAGGAAAAAGAACATTTCAGTATGATTCATTATGAAATTCACATTTTTCTCTTATTGCTAAAAAAATGGCTCAACACCAGCACTGAAAGGAAAATGGCTGCATACCTCAATATAACAAATCATATTCTGAAACAATAATTCACCTGTAACATTTGTATTGATTTTTACAGATATTATTATCTCCTCCTAAAACATACTTCACATTGTCTTCACTCCATTGATCAGAGGTGCTATATAAATGTTTTGATCAATCTGATAAGGCTTTTTTATATACATGCACATCCTGCAGCTTTGCTGAGCTCCAAAACATGCAGGTAGTGCACGCTAGGTAAAAATAATCTGAATTTTTGTTATGGGCTATTTCCTTCTGTAGAGGCACTACCTTGCTAAGATCACAATACCCTGGATTTACCAGCAACCATGAGCTGTTTGTGTTTTTTTACAAGAAAGTAACTGCATTAAAAAGGAGGGTTTTACCCAACACGTTTTATGTGTTTGGCAAATTACTGATATTCTTAGGTTCCCTGTTGATACAGATCCAGATTTTTTCATCCTAGCACACTGCCACTGAGTTCTAGTTCAAACTGATGAATTATACATCAACTCTTACTAACACAGTAAATCTGACACTATGTCAGCATGGTATGTTGATATAGTCAGATCCAGGTGAGCAATAACATTCATAAAAACTGATATTGCATTTATAATACAGATGCTAAAATAAAAAATGTGTATTAAGGTAAGTAGTCAAGAGACAGACACTTGAGTGGCTATTAAAATCATTAACAACATATGTCAATTTAACGGCTTATAAAAATGTTACATCTGACTCTCTAAAGTCAGTGTACATATACATTATAGCATCCCCCCAATTCCATTTCACTATTCCAATGAACCTAAATCCTGACTTTCATGGAAGAAGCCTAAGAGATGATTCAAGTGCCATGCTTATAATGCAGTGCTAATTCTCACGAGCAATTCTCATCAACATATAAAATACCTCTGCAGGCTGAGCTGTAGCTGTAGGAAAGGAGAGTAACGAACATTCATTTTATCTGGACTACCAATAACTCAGAAATCTGACATAAGCAAATCCATCCTGAATATGGAAATCAAGACATAGAAGCGCCTGCCTTTCATTAGTGATTACTTGAAGCATTTGACTGTCATTCTGAAACTAAGCACAGTCTTTATGAACCAAATAAAGGCTCTTAGCTCAAATCCCACAAGCAACAAAGGAAAACGGTACTTCCACCTCTGTCAGTAAAAATTATCACAGAAGACTAATTCTATGCACACAGTGGCTACACAGAAACAAATCTACAGCAGTGTCAATGCACTCGCTTTTATTCCCACTGTACTGACATTTGAGGAAATGTGTTCTCTATTAAAAAGCATTTTATGCAGCTTAATCACTCATTACTCTGCATGCATTTCAAGATTTGGCTTCATTACACATTGCAGCACCACCAGCAGTGATCAAGGATAATAATTCAGTGTCAAAGCAGCATTCTGATATTTTGAAGTCAAGTCAGACAACACCCAGACTTCTCTGGTCACTGTCTCAAGCAACATAAATCCTCTCAAAGTGTCCATTTACAAGTGAGAAGGTGGATTCACCCATCCCAGGAAATCTGGTGCTAGTGCAAGGAGTGCTAAAGGCCCAGTATGACCTCTCTACTTTTCCACCACTTCTTCCTTCTGAAGAAACCAGTATCCAGCATCACTCTGAATCAAGCCATGCATGGACTTGCACATGGATACCCAGTTTCCCAGGCCAGTGTATTTACTACCTGTTTCACATTCTTTGCTTGAGGAAATTTTAGTCAGAAGTCTCAACAAAGCATTCTGTGATGATCCAACAAATTTAAAGACTTAGCAAAATGTCTTAGAAAAGTCTTCTCACCAGTTCTACTGACTGAACAGCCTGCCTGTTTGCAACACTTCCCCACCCCATTATATAAGTTGGTCTTCTTTCGGAACGAACTCTTAGCCTGTAAATGCAACTCAAACAAATTTTTGAGTTTGTGAAGCTTCCTCCTCCTTCTCCATGTGAAACAGCTCCAGCTCTTCCATGCTGCACTACTGCTTGAAAAAATTACCATCAGTAAAGGTGTCAACATAATATCCTAATTCAAATGGTTATTTTTCCCCTTGTTAAATCCTCAAGTGTTTTGAATACAGCACCAGGGTATAATAGAATGTGAATAAGTAATGAAAGATAAAGATGTGGATTTAAATAAAATATCCCCTATTACCATCCTTAATTCTTATCTATTGTTAAGATGACAGCCATCTGGAACATTACAGCAAGGTGCGCATTCAGGAAGAACTCAGACAGAACAAAGTGCAATTCAAACCCCTCAATAACAGCCTTAAATCAAGTTTTAAGAGGACACCTGACTACCAAGAAATACTGCAACCGTGCCGGTTTATCTTATGCCAAGCGTGCATTTCGCCGCAGGACGCGAGGCTGGCGATCAGAAGGCAGCTGCGGGTGGGATCGGGCGAGCTGCAGCTGCGGGGGTGTCCGGGCAGAGGGGCTCCATCCCTCCCTCCATCCATCCATCCATCCATCCCTGCCTCCCTCCCGCATCCCAGCCCGGCCGCGCCTCTCCCGCGGCAATGCCGCCCCCTCGCGCTGCCGGGCCGGCAGAGGCGGCCCTGGGCTCCCAAAGGCCATCGCCGCTTTAATTGCTGATTAATTACCGCCTTTCACCAAGGTCAAAAGGAACATTCCGAGGCAGTATAAATGGTATCATGTGGAAAATAGATCATATTAAAACAGCTTTTTTTAATTTTAAGTAAAATCTGATATTTGCTGCCCTAATGTGTACAGAGCTTGCCTCCTTACAGTGCAAACCCTGCAGTAAGGCACCTCTTGTGCATATGAAAACAGTGGCACAACCCACACATCAAACAAAATTCAGCAGACATGAGGCTTTTCTCCAAATTAAATCATTCTAGAATATACTTTCTCTTGAAATTAATTCTTTCCCAAACAAGACTGGCCAATAATGTTACAATACCTGTAATTATACTGATGTGATATTTGTAAGAACATCAAATTTTTAAATTGATCCAGTCAGAAATAATGGAAACAGCAGTGCAGAGTGGCTGCTGAGTGCAAGCAATAAATCATACAAATTGCATAATTATGACTTCCATGACTCCAGAGACAGTTTGCACTAAGAAAGGCAACGCATGATGAAACAGGGGGAGTTTTATAACCCCTAAAAGGAGAATGCTCCAGTAGAGAAGTCAGGACACAAGGGGCAATAGCACAGTGTCTCCTCAAGGGCACGTCTGACTATTGGGGACCCATCATTCCCCTTCAGTGGGTCAGAGGTGCTGGACAAGTGGATTCAAATCTTAGACACAGAAGGAAGTGAATCCTGATATTGCATACTGACATAGTGCTGGGCCACTGATTTCCCATTTGTTCTTTAAGGGCAGAGGCAGGGGAGGAGGAAATTTAATTCATCTGACTGCAGAGGTTTGCAAGGGGAGACTTAAGATTTGCTTTTGGCTGAAGGAAATATTTCATACATTACCAAATCAAGAGCTTCTTTCAATCTTCAAAACTGTTTCTTCAAACATGTTCTTGGGTTTTGTGCCTCCTCCCGGTCACCACTTAAGTTCTTCCATTTAAGCGTTCTTTTTCCTACCCTCTCTCACAATTCTCCAGTTCATTAGATAAAACAAGAAGAAATTATTTGCAGTATCCAAATCACATCTGCTCCCTCAGGACAAGGGAGGAACAGCCCCTTTCCTTTTTTCTTCATTGCAAGTGATTTACTACCAGTCATAAGTGGGCTGAGTCAGTGCTGTGCCCTGCCAGGCAGGGTGTTCTCCAACAATGCCAGCACAAAGTAAGTGACAAAGAATGACCCAGCATAAGGCTTCTCATAGTACTCAGTTAGGCTGTTGGAGCTGATGCTACAAGACTTCAGTCAATGTTTCAACAGTTTAACTTAATCTTACTTTCTCACTCCTAGCAAATTGCTCCCATTTTCCAACCAATTTACAGCCCACATTCCTACTCTGCTGTTATAACTGTTTACAGTAAATCAGATTTGCCTGTGATTGTTGAAGCAATAACTCTCAACAAGGAGGGCAGCAGGAACATATTTCAGTCTAATAAAATAAATGATGGCAGATTAAGTTCTTTTAAAGAATGTCTTATCAAAACCTACAGACTGTCATTTCACAGAGGCAAGGGGATGGTTGCCAAAGCTGGTAAGAGTTAAAGATCTTGCTGTCACTCACACACAGTGTGCCAAAATAACAAAAATATCATGTGAAGAAAGCAATCACCTACAGTAGGAATAGGGAACATAAGCTAAATGAGTTTTTCCTGTGCTAGTGACTTTAGACTGCAAGACAGTCAGGTAACTTCCTACCAAACCTCATATTACAGAGTTATTCTTGGACAGCAACTCTTCTATTACTATGCCTTTTACCTATTTTATAACTTTAAAGGCTCACAGTACTCAGTCTCAAACTATCCACTGAAATACACCCTTCGTACTGAAGGAGAATTCTTCATTAAACAATCATTCCAGATAGGCTATTTCCAGAAATCTGTCTTTTTGCCTTTTCAAACTTTATAGTTAATGTAATTTCCAGACACATCTTAGGTATACAAGTTTATCACCAGTCCTACTGTTCAGCAGCAAAACACCATGGAAGAAATAAAGACAGACAGACAGAGATAATAATTCCAATGCCAAGTCATCCTGGCTTCTCTGCTGCTTAATACAGGAAAAACACTCCTCTCTGGGATCATCATACCCTGCCTCGAGAGCTTAGTACTTCATCACAGCTCAACATAGACCTTTTTCCTAACAGGGAACAGAAAGAACAGATGAGAACCTGGAAAACACTGCTGAAGGAAACACACATTTGCGATGTGTGATGGCACAATGAAGCCAGGATTACCCCACCACAAACCCTTTAAGCACCACATTGAACAGGCATAACAGGCAGGGTAAGACACATAAATGGCTGCCCATTTAGGTTATTCTCTTGCACTAAACATGCAGGCTGGAAAAAAAACCTACTTGTCAGCAAGTATTGGCAATTTTTAGAGCAGTCACCTAACTACCAAGTCACAAATCAAGCAAGTGGAAAGAAAAATCTGTAACTCAGGTTTGCTGTATGTGGATTGAAACAAGTTACTTCAGGAACCTTTTGCATTAAAAAAAGCTATCAGAAATGAGAGAACAGCACAATAAGCTGAATGAAATTATTTTGCACATACATAGATAAAAATAAAAAATACAGAAAATTCAAAAGGTTTGAACAGAGATGAGGAAAGATAAAAGAGAAATAAAAGGAAACTACATGTCAATGGGACTTAAGAAAGTTGAAGGCTTACAATGAAAGTGAACATGTAACGAGTAAAAAGAGGGAAAAGAAAATGAAATGCTGTAAACAAATTAATGCTCAGAATTTAGAGGTTAAAACTTCTTTCACTGCAGAGATGCCTGGCATCTATCACAGATGGAGAAGTATTAAAATACATGCTTTGCAGAACGCTTAATGGTAGAAAGAGGGTATAAAATACAGAATGACAAAGATTATAGACTCTGGGGATTCAGAACTTTTAAAACAACTCCTAAAACCCCAGAGAATTTTAGAAGTTAGAGGTTTTCTTACTTCATATTTCTTTGAAAGGCATAAGAGGATGCCTGGTACATGACAGGGGGATGCTACAGAAGCAGAACTAAACTAATAAATGTATTCTCTGATGGTTCTCAGCCACAGTTCAGCATTTTAGCACTATGACAAAGTATTCTAACACAGGAAAATAGCCTGCTGCCCTGGTAAGTTATCCTGCAAAATTGTGAATACATCTTCCACTTAGACCAGTGAATACTGGCTTTCAAGGTCATGCAGGCAGCTTGTAAAATGCTCTGTGCTTTTAGTGTTCTGTGTTTTCCTCTAGTCTCCACTTCCCCAATCAATCCACTCTTACGCCACGTAAGTAACCTCAGCAGGGGTCACCACAAGAGGCAAAATGCAAGCAGCATAAGAATGAGGAAACACCTACATGCTGGGCCTTTGAGGAACTGAGTCAGAGAATGTATGGCAACTGTATGGCAACTTCTTTTACGAATAAATAAATCAGGCAGAGAGTGTGGTCTTAGTGAACTGTGCACTGTCCTGGAAAAGGTGTGAAATTGTGCTCCATATGATTAGGAGCTCAGACAAGCAGGACTACGATGAATTATTGAATTGTAAGAAAACAATTTCATATAGCGTAAGATGGAGACAAAAATAAACCATGGAGAGATTGAAAAGCATTGTGAGCTAGTAAATTAAAAATATAGAAAAAAAGTGGGAAGGAAGAGAACCAGGCATTACTGCACAATCCAATGAATTTTAACACTAATAGGAAATGTTGCCATTCTGCATTGGGCTTTATTAATCTAAAAAATACCAAAGCAGGAATATTTTCTCTAGTTATTAATTCTATTTATAAAACAACAGTTCCAGAGCACAAGTCTAAAAGAAGTTATTGTTTTTGATGATCTTGTTCATCTGTATAATACAGCAAGATCTCTCTGAACTGATTCCAGCTGCACCTACATATAAAAAAAATCCAGTTACTGGGCATTTACAGTAAAATCTTTGCTGAACTCTGGCAAAAGACATTTGTCCTGTTAGTTAAAAGGCTCTTTTTTTCTTTTGTTTTAAATCTAAAGTTGTCAGATTCAGTTACTAGCCATTAGAAATGATCACTTCTGCTTTTGTCTATCACCATAAATATGCTTCCGCTATCAAGTTCTGGTCTCTGAGCAGGTAGTTGCAGGCTATACCCAAAGAATCTCACACTTCTGTTCCTCAAACTGAACAAAGACGGCTCATTTCTACAACTGGTTTTAACCAGCCTCATTGGCAAAAACTGGTAGGACACATGGGCTTTAGTTATCCTCTGGTCTATAATCCATACCGCAGACAGGTTGCAGGCAAAATCTTTTTGAGTATTGGCCAATTTACTCTTGAAGCATCCTTGGACTACGATACTGACACACCATCCATGCTTTTTTGGGCTGGCAAAAGACTAAGCCCTGCACTTGCCAGAAACTGTCAAAAGCTCAGTTTTGCAGGAATTGTTGTGTCCCTGTCTAGAATTTTGTTATTTTCAAGTTTTCCCCAGATTGTCGTTACTTACCACATAAGCAGAAAGGATATGTGGAAAAAAAAGAGCTCATCTAATATAAGTCCAGATCTATGTCTTTGCATTGCAATCTAAGGTGCTGAAAAGGATAACACCATTTTTGATGCTTCAGCCAGTGCCTACAGCTTATTCAGAGGGCACCTCTCCCACTGGAATAATATTCTTTCACCTAAGGATGTGGCTGACCACTCCATGAGCTAATGAAAAAGGATATGTTACATCAGCACTCACAGTTTTTTCATTGATACTGAATAGAAGCGAATAAACTTCACACTTCTAACATTTTTCTGCTGGCTCAGGAAAACTTTTATTTTGATCACTAGATCAAGGAACATTTAAACAGATCAAGAACTAGATCAAGAACATATATGTACCCAGGAGACTGTACACTGGAAACCTGAAAATACAAGTGCAATACATTTCATTCAGGTCATTTTTTTACTGCAGCAACAAGAACAAATGCTGCAGGTGATTCTGTCGGAAATGCCACATTGCATATGCTCTGACTAGTAAAAAAATATTATTCTCCTAACTACAGAGAAACAATATCCAAAAATAATAATTTACTACAAAAGTCAAAAGTTCATTGAACTAAAATCTACAGCAATTAGCTTTTAGCTTAAACACTCAAAACACCTGATTCTTCTTTAGCAGACAAGGACTACTAACTTCAAATTTTATCATTTTGTGATAAAGCTGAAGGATTTCCTAGTTAAAAGGGTTTCTGACCAAGTCCTGCTCTGTCTTATGTGGACTGCACTTCCATCAAAGGAAGATGACATCCAAGCAGCTCAACACAGAAAGAGATGCTACAGCTTCAGTGTGGAGAATGGCAGAGGTGAAACCCTGAACTCGGCTGAAACTGGAGGCAAAACTCTTACTGGTATCAATGGAACAGAATTTTTGCCTCCATGTATTTTCAAAATGCTCTCTCCAACAAAACATCCAAAATCAAGAATATGAAATATCTAAAATAATTGCTGTTTTCGGCAGGATTTAACATTTTCCAAAGGTTCTTAAAGTCAAGCCTAGAAGGAGACATGGCTGATGCCTATTTGCTTTTCTCTGGCACTGAGCACAGATTATTTTTCTCTGTACAACGTTTCAGAACACAGGAACTTGGAAAAAATTAGTAGATAAAATGTTTCTTTGACTTTTGATCCAGATATAGGATTGTTTATCTGCACAAAAATACACATAGTTTCAGCCTGTCATTTCTAGCTCACATTGTTAATTTTATTTCAATGCACCTCACTAGATAAGAGGTATAATCCAGCCAAAAGCATATAAAGGTTGTGGTCCAAATTATGCAAGGTGTCTTGCAGCTGATAATTCCAACAGGTAATGAACTGTTTAATCTTATGCAGCTTGGCAAACATGCCTGTTTATCTTTACCCAAGCCTTCAACATGCACATCAAACCAAAGATATCATCCACAAATATAATGAGTGAATCTTCTTTTCAGTTAGCATCAAAGTTTTAATTATATTCTGTCTACTACAATATTTTTGCATAAAGAAAGAAACCAGGTGCAAACACAACAACAAAAAGCGTAGCATTTCAAATATCCAGTTCTATGAATTTCTTATATTTCTTACATGATCTCAGCCATCAGTTGAAATCTGGCAGGACATCAGAAATACTAATCACAAGCACCTGTTGCACATGGACCACAGATACTTTGCAATTATAGAGGACAAAATCCATGGGCCTTATACTATCACCTGCTACTACCATCTCCCGTGCCTAAATACCAAAATATTGGGTCTGTGGAGCACAGACCTCACAACAGGATTGTAACAGAAGCAGTACATGCCTTGTACAAGGAAATTGCAGTCCAAGCCAGCTGAAACATCAGCAAACTGCCTCTGTTTCTGCTCAAGCAAGAACAGAAATCAGACTGAAGGACACGGAGTTCCAGCTCCTAACTCCAGGCATTAGCAATCTCTTGGTTTCCTGCCTTGCGCTCCAGTTTATGTCTCCAAGGACAGCGAAAGAAAATTCATGGATGAAAACTTTCTGTTCCTACACCGGAGATGGAAGGTACTTAACTCTGCTCTAAATAATAAGATTTACGTTGCCTCAGACTAATCAGTTAGGATTTAATGGAAGTACAGAAAAAGACTAAAAGCTTAGAGAAGATGTAAATGCATTTTCTTTGGGGAATCAAAGTCAGAACAAATAATCTCTCTTTCTTCTATTTAAATTTTTGTATTTCTACTTTTCTATCTTGGTAAAAGGTGTCAACTGGAAGAGGTTTTCTATTGTAAAGCCCTCTTTACCATAATACATGTAGCATTAAAATAATTTTAGGGACAAAACTCAGCTCTTCTGGAAAGGATTAGAATTTCAGTAGGTTTATTCTGGATTTATTATCAGGTATTATACCTCCCCCTTTCAATAAACCTTTCAATAAACATTATCCATTACTCCAGATTTGGTTATACTTCTGCATATCCATGGGTATAAAGCCTGCAGCCTGCTTGGAACCCTGCGGTGATTGAAGGAACAAACTATACAGCAGACAGTAATTTCATTCACTTTAAATATTTAATTACTAAATGAAAACTCAGTCAATGCTGATAACGTACCAAATCTACAATATCTTTTACAGAAACCCTCATTTAGCTTGTATCTTAACTACTGTATTTGCAAATACCTCAAAGAAAACATTAAACCAACAAAAGCAAGAAAGAATGAGGTAGAAATTACTCTGCATCTGACAATCAACAGGAACAAAAACTGGAGAAAAAAACCCATGTATTTCATGAGGGACATCTTGTATTCCAAATGGAATGGTATCCCAGGGGTTTCTTTTGCTTAGATGTACATATTTTCAGATGCTGTATCTGAATATTGCCAATCAATATCAAAGCAAAGATGAAAGGTAGTGTCTGAGAAAAATAAATATCTGACTTCAGTGAGTGAGGTGAATTTACCATCGATGTAAGGAGGTATAATTCTTTACAAATTGCATGTATTTATGCAAGCATGGAATTAGATTTGTACACTCTAACTCGAGAACACTGTCAAAACTCTTGAATGAAAACTTTTGGGTGAAATTGTATTAAAGTGCTAATCAAAATACACACATCTGTTTAACCTTTTAATTGCAGGTATTTTTCAGTATCTTCACTCTCTGCTTCTGCTGCTGTATACTCCTCTTCTAGCACATAAATTTTATGTCAGTGATCCCAGATGACCCAAACCAACATTTTCTTGCTTACAGCTAAATAAATTAAATAAAATCCAAAACATTAACTGAATATAAAATGCTGTGCTATGTTTATCTTCAATTTGCAGAAAGTCTGAATATTTGAAAGGATAACTGCTTGAGATTGGTTTCACTGAAGTACTACTTGAAAACAAATTTACAGTATTTCTTAAATGTTCTATCCATCTCTAGACTCATCCTCAAGAGAAACTAAATGAGGCATAGTATCCTAAAGAGCCCTTTGCACATTTCTGGGACCTAAAAATATCATGCCATGTTAATATAACTTGAACAACATTTAAAAAAAAAAAAAACCAAAGCAAAACCATGCTGTATGACACCAAGAAAAAAACCAAATTGAACATAACTTCAAGGAACCTGTGAATAGTAGATCAACTGTTCATTCACTTTTTCAGTAAACCTTGAGGTTTTTAACAGACCAAACACTGTTTTTGTACTTCCAACCTATTAATGTTTCAAGATCAAGTTGTCAAATATATGCTGTAATCCCATCAAAAAAGTCCTGGCCAAATACATACAGGCAGTGCCTATATGAAATGGCAAAATGAACTGAAACACAAAATCCATCCCCAGGGCCTCCATTACCTCATCTGTGAGACAAGGAAAGCAGTATTTACCTTTCTTTGAAAATTAATTTGATCCTATCTGCCAAGTGTCACTACCTGTCACCACTTTTCTTGGTCCTCTTCTGAGCACCCCACCACCAGACACACAGACCTTTCTCCCTGCCTCTGAGCAGCTCCAGTCAGACACAGCATCTTTCTGACAAAACTGGAATTCTCTTAATATAACATGTAGAAACAGCAGCTGTATACTATCAGGAAGAGAGTTACAAATTTCCTAGCATGATATATTCAAACTCCAGAAGTGGCAAACTAAAGAATGTTTGTTGGTTGTCACCAGGGCTAGTGTCATGCTAAAGGAGTTTGAATTGCATTGAGAACGTGATCTGTCTGGCCAATGAACAGAAGACAGTATTTTTTCTCTCTTTTTTAATCCTAGCCTTCTGGCATCTTAGCATCGCATTCTTTTTGAAACCAGCTATAGTCATCAAGAAAAAAACCTGAAATTTCAATCTGAGCCCAGCACCTCAGAAGATGCAGCTGCACACCCAGAATCGAATGAAGAATGATTAAAATTTATGGTATGCATTACCACATTTATTCCAAATTTAACTCATCTGTGTTGCTTCTTCCTACTTATTCTGTTGCATCGCTGTCAGCTGAAGAAGCTGAACTAAAAAGCAGAGCAGTGCAGAAACCTAGAGCAGAGACGGAAAACCAGAATAATTTGATATGACGCCCACTCCAAAAGTTTAATGCACCATGTATATAGCTGGCAACAGCATTTCAGATGTAAAGGAGTAAGTTGCCTGGAATACTATCAGAACCTTCTGTTTGCTTGTTTGCATGCACACCAGCACAAAGTGTCCACACTGCATTATGGGGGGAGGTTGCCCATCTCCCATTGCAGTAGGAAGCTGTTCAGTGACATTATTCACCACTAGATTGCATTTCCATGATTCCAACAGAACCACTCAATATTTCTGTGGCCCTAAACCTACAAAAGCTTGATGTCTTTTTGCTTATCCTAGTTGAAGATGACATCATATTCCCTGAAGAGACTCAGCATAAAACTTCAGACCAAGCTCTATTCCTTGCACCTGGTAGATAACCACCTCTATGACTGCAGCATCAGTATCGGGTCATTTCAGGAGTTATTATTCTGTGTGTAATTACCTCATACTGCTGTCTAAAAAGTATTACATAGGTACACAAAAGCTTTCAATAAAGTTATTGCCATCAGACCTTGGAAAAAAGAGAAACTCACCTTTGAGCATGAACAGAGAAATGCCCTGATGAAAAGATTTCTACAGATATTGGCAGGCTTTGAACCAAACTGCTTTGTCAGTTCAAGTTGCCTGAATATTTCATATTTTTTGCATTACACATATTTGCATCTAATTATACAGAAAGACCAGATTAAATTTAATACCTCCATTGCACTTATACAGACTAAACCTCTATGCTCCAAGTGAAAACCAAAGTATTTTACATATTTAAATGAACAACACCAGACAAGATGGCCTTTATAATCACCATTATAAAAAACACAATTACAAGTGACTCAAGACATATGGCAAACTTAATTATGCTTAAACAGAGTGGTTTCCAATATTTTCAATCATGACAAAAATTGATGTCTAAAATAAAAATGTATTTGAGATTTTAGTTACAGCAAATGCCTTGCAGAATTTACTCTTTTTATGTTACTAAATTCTATTGATAGTATTTATCAAAAAAGGCAATTCCATAACACAAAAAAAAAACCCTTTAACTACCTACAGTTAAATATTACTTAACAAAGATGATGTGGATGATTTTGTGGAAGCATGACATGGAATGAAAATCATTAGTCTGAATTTCATCCTCAAAGCTTGGTAACAATTGGATATGCAGTGACAACCATTGAAGAATTATATGACCAAAAGATGTATATGGGTATACTTTCACTTGTAAGACCCCAAGTGCTTTAAAAATGAGCCAAGAAAATGAGACCATGCTCACAGTCAATAAAAGACAAATAAGCACAGAATAAGCATAAGAGTACAAGTCCATGCAAATGCAGGAACACCAATTTTTCAAATGAAACAGCAGAGAGAATACTAACGAGCAGAGGGTAATTACTCATGTTATATTTTCCCAAGACAACACAAAAGGAGCTCTGCAAGAATGGGCTTCTTGGGGGTTTTGCTGTTGTTGTTGTTTTATCCTTCTGTTTTCTTATGTGGACATGACTTTTCCAAGAGCTACTTTGGAGCATCAACTGAACAGCAGCTCAGAGTAAAGGATGCTACCAGCTGCACTGCCAGTCCCATCCCTGCATCACCAGTGAGGGTTTTAAACCTTCTGTGAAAGCTAAATAGAGTGATCATGGCCAAATTCTGTAGGATCCCTGTTTAAGTATGGATGGCCATAGACATAAGTAATAAGACATGCAATTTCACCACTCACTTTAACAACAATAAGCATTTCATAAAGGTGTGACATGCAGAAGGTAATGACCTCACACAAATTATAAGTGGAGACACAATGAGAGTCAGAGCAGCTTCTTCCTTGTGGAAGCCCATCTGTTACACACTACATGGGATCTCCTTTAATGATTTATTCAAACAGAAGCAATTAAAAGGTTCAGCTCTTCAGTTTAGAATCAGATAATCACTCACACACAGGATGAACTACAGAAACAATATGGAAAGCCTATTTGGTGCAGAAAAACTAGCACCGAGGAAGAACATTAAAAACAACACCTGAAAAATCAGTAACACAAAACATGGAATCATCCTGGTTATGTCACAGGCACATGGGTTTATGTCATACTTACTTCGTATTTTTTGCAAAAATTAAAAATGCTGTAAAATTGTTAATAATCTTTAGACATCTTCAACTAGGAATCCAAAGACCAGTTGTGAAGAAAAATAGAGCAGTTTATGTATTTCAGCTATTATTAAAAACCAATATTTAAACAAACAAAAAAGGCAGGTTTCCCAGTGCAAAGCACACTGCAAGTGCTTCTGTTGTAAGACTTCCTGTGTTGCACCTATCAGAATAAAAATGTCTTTGAAAGAGAATAAAAATGCCTTGTAGCAAATGGTCACTAACAGTTTGATAAATCACATCCTATGCAATTGTATATGAAACAGAGAACCTTCTTTTCATAAATATTTCAGTACACAATAGCGAGTATTACATTAAGCAGCACCACTAGTGGTTTCTGCTGTCCATACAATATTAAGTTTTAGACTAATTAATTACATCCTCCATAACAGTCAAATATGCAGCTTTTGGAACAATGACTAGGAAAAGAATAGCAGAATTTTTGTTATTCTTTGAAGTACATTCTGAACACATTTTATTCCTAAGTAGTATTCTAAAGACAAAACACTGGGGGTTTTTTATTAAAAAAAGCAGATAAAAAATGGACTCTGATTGGTTTTTTTTTTCTGTTAAAAGGACAAAACAGTGTGAGGTATTCCATGCAAGCATGCAGTGTGTGTGTATTGAACAAAAGAAAGTAAAACTGAGTGTGATAGAAATTTCCAGCTTCCCAAGGAACCCCTCTGCTACATCAGGTTCGTTGTTTAATAAACGTATCTGTTCAGTTCCAGAAAGCTTTACTTACAAGCTGGCTGGTAAGGGCTTTAGGACTTACACAGACAATTTCTAAGACAATAAAACTCAAGGATGGCAACAAGAGTTGAGCAGAGAGACTGAAATATCAACCTTCAAACAGTAGTTTGGGTTTCGTGGGGTTTTTTTAAATCTTAAAAAGCTGTGCATGAAAGCTTTTATTTTATATTTCCTCTAGAAATTAATTCAGTATAGAAATTCTACTTAACATGACTTGGCAAGCACAACCTAGCAATTAGATAGGAAACAAGGTTCCCCCTAGCTGTGTGTGTACATACATTACTTACAGGAGGTGCTTTCCCAGAAGTGTAATGGGGGCAGAAAAAGGCTGAGAGTAGCCAGGAAAAGAATTCAGCAGACAAGGCAGGAAAACTCGCCCGTCAGTACTAGCGATGAGGAAACCATCAGCAAGAGGGTGGGTTCCATTTCCAGCCCTGGGTTACAAAAGCCAATCAACCCAAGCCGTGATTTATAAGCACAATCTGATGGTTTGGCAGACAGGCAAGTAATTAAGCTTCACTTGTCTGGAATGCAAGTTTGGTTGTTTTGGGCTGCAAAGCAGTTCTCTTCTTTGCCATAACAGAACCTTCTGACTTTATAACACAGGTCTGCTCAATGATCAAGCACAAGACGTTCAGCAGTTTTCCCAGAATCATCATGTCTTAGGCTGCGGCCCAGAATAATATAATGCTCACACAGAATCACAGCACCACTTGGTTTCACATGTTTATTGCAAGTGATTTATTCAATCAGGATTGATGCTAGACCATCATCTGGGAAACTGCTTCACCACCATTGCAGGTAAAATTACATGACCTCTAAGTCTCTGGCTTTCCTATCTGTAAAATGGTAATAAAAAGTTGACCACTTTTATAGCAGCACTTTGATGGCCTCAAAAGAAAGTCAATGTCTAAAGGGCAAAAATTAGTACTATTCATCCTAAAATGCTAATACATAGCGTTACTTGTCAATGCTTCTACTATCCAACGTGAAAAACATACTTTTTAGCATCTCTAAAAATACGAAAGGATTTTTTGAAAAATTTCCTTCATAGGGAGCACTGACAGCTCTCAGTGCAGTAAGCCAAGCCTGGTTTTTGCACTACATCTGCAATATCTTTTATATTTGGGCAGCTGGCACAGAGTGAGAAAATTCATTAACATGCTAATGATGTGGCCTATTTAAAATTCCAGCTCTGATTATTATGTGATTAAGTCTCTTCCCTTGACGTCTGCTTCCTTATATCTGCATTACTGTGAGAAATCAACAATTATTAATGAAGTAAAAAATAGGTGACCAATTTATACACAAGAGAAAGACAAACATACACACATATTTTAGCATTTAATTTTTTGGTCTAATATTTTCCATACAAAACAATATTATGTTCAGAAAAAAAAAATCAAAGTTTTCAAGAAGCTCACAAGCATAAAACAACAATTCAAGTGCCAGATGATATAGAGATAGACATGTATAAGACCTAACCCTAACCTAGTGTATGCTTTGGGACAGGAACACAGAAAAAAAGGCTGAACTGCCTTTCTCTGCAGCAACACAGATTTTATTGGCATAAATGAAACACCAGGCCTAAGGCTGTGAAGTAAGTCAGGTCAGCTACCCCAACTCAAATCACACCTTTCACAGTGCAAACAAAGCAACACAATTATCTCCAGGTCTTTCAAACAACAGTAAAAATAAACAGCAACAAAATTGTATTCCAATTCTTTATGCTTTATTCTCTAAACATAAAAGTGCTGTGCAAAATAACACTGTTCCATAAAGGTGGCCTCTTTACCTCAAGACACCATCTGCATACTGTTTTCCAGAGTGTATCTCAAGGCTTACATTCAGTTAAATGTGTTGGTATAAAACCCATGCCAGTGTTCTCAAATATTTCCCTTTTTAAAAGAAGAAAATAGGGTAGATCACATGTAAAGGGGGTAGGGACAATGAAAAGGGAAGATATCAGATTTCAATTTATGTGTCTCTGACTAGTATCTGTTTGACAGCATTTTATTTTAACACAAGGATAAATTTCTCCTTATGCCTACAGATTCACAGTAAATTAAAAGAAAATCTACAAAGTAAACACTCAGTATTTTGAAATTTATTGTCACAAATTGTGGAACAGTAGAGGTCAGGTAAAGAAGGCATCTCTTTTCAGCTGTATAAATGCAAAAGGGAAAAAAGAGTCTATAAACTGATACCATTTCTGTTGCTTCAGCAAGAGTCTTGTGCAGGTTTTATTTAAAACCCTGCTGAATTAAAATAGAAATGAGAAGGCACATGTGCATTATAGGAAGTTTAATTGTCTTAAAATAAAAGAGAAACAATGGTCTGATTAGAAGGTCAAAACCCTTTACAACTCTCTTGAAAACCCAAGGAAAGAAGTGTTGCCTGATGTGCATTTCTGAGTTAGTATCACAATAGAGGAATCATTTTTAAAAATTTTACCTAGATTCTAAAAAAGTGTGTGCATATATATTACTCTATGCAATTTTTAGACATTGTCTTAGATATATCCAGCTGCCTACAGATCTTTTTGTTTCTAAGATAGCTCTGCTTATCCACTTGCCTATGAAGAAACTTCATATGCTTCTAAAACAGAGGCACCTTCCACTCTTCACCCAACCTACTGCTCATAAGATCCTGAAAGAGGAAAGAAATTTTGAAATCCTAGAGCTTTAAAGTAGCTCTCAGGATTGTATTTAGTTTAGAAGTAATTATAGTAACTGTACATTTATAGTCAATCAAGTATTACTGAGCCTTTTCATTTAAGCGAGAAGCAAGGTCATTTTATCTGCTTCAACTTCAGGAGCTGAGTACAGCAGACAAGAGAGTAAGTCAAGTCTAGGAATGACTCTGCTATTTGATAATTTGTCAGTAGCTTGCCCAGTAATCACAGACAACCTCCCCAATCCCACCATGACACTACAACCCAAGCACACTGCTCATAGCTGTGTGAGAGCAGCACTCGGCAAGCTGTTTAAACTCCACCTCAAACACAAATTTACTATGAGAGATCTTGCTTTCAAAAATCAGGAATCTCTTGCACCTCATATGTTCAGACCCAACACCAAACATGTTACATAAGTACACACTAAACATTTAGTTATATGTATTAAACATGTTCCTGTTGTCACAGCCAGACACATCTACTGGTACTGCATAAAGACTCTGTATGTGACTACAAACACAGTGTCATCATAAATGTGACAAAAATGGCCTTAGATAATAAAGGTTTTGAAAACAGGACTAAGATAGATTTCAAAAAGGGTATATTGCTGGGGTATCCCTTGTTCCCCACTGCCTTCCCCAACTCTGGGGGAAACAGCTGAGGGGATATTGAACATACTGCTTATCTAGGTCATGCCAGACTTTCCTCAGAACAATCAGTATGTTTTGTGAAATGCAGAATGATTCATCAAACCCAGCATACCTCCAGGAGATCAGGATTGAGCAAAAAGCTGTAACAATCTGTAAACTACTCACCAAAGGCACTCTCTCCTTGTTCAAGTTCTTGTTTCAGTCTGGTGTAATCATCTTTAATTCTCTCTAAGTTTCGTGTATTTCTGGCACTCAGAACCAATAGTTCATTGAGAAGTCCTTCCAGTCCCTCTTTCTCAGATGTTAATGATCTTATTTCTTCTGCAAGATCCTTTGCAGTGCCGAAATTACTTCCTGCATTTTATGGGGGCAGGGGGAAGAAAGAGGAAAAAGACAATGAAGCAGACACTTGCAACATCAGTAGCTTACATAGCAAACCTGGAAAATTAGGCAATTATACACTTCCCAACAGCAACTGAAAGACCAATAGGGGAAAAAATAGAAAAACTGCTTCGCAAGCATCCATTTCATTAATATTACAAGAATAATAATTGTAGCTGATTTAACCTTACATACACAGAAATGGTATTTTCTTTAATTATTGATACAATTTACATTTTTTCAGGAAACCTGTTCCTAAGGGCTCACACTTCAAATAATGTTGTACTGATGTTGTCATTTATCATTGTGGTGTGATCTATCAGATCATTTTCTTCTTTTGGAGGACCCCTCAACACCCAGTACACTTGAAATAGAGGCTGTCAGGCTGCTGGACCCTGAAGTATTTCCTCCCTGAACAAAGCAGCCCTGTGCTGGTTTTCATAACAAGCACCAGAAGGCTGTTTACGAATGACACATTGCATTTCTTAAATGGCCTGCACCTCAAGCAAAGACCATTGGGACATTTTCTTCTCAGAGAACATTTACAGAAGTCACAACCCTCTGCTTCTGGCTCTCCCTGAAGGATGAAGTGTCACAGACAGACAGAACGCCTTGGCAGCGCCAGCTCACACTGTTCTGGAGTTTTTAAAAATGTCTGGTTCCTTTGGACAGGGATCCAGAGGAAAAAGTTCAATTCCCAAGTGATTCAGAATGTAGCTCAGCAACATTTATCCACTTAACCATTCTGAAAACCATTTTTATAAGGAGCTGGAGAGGAACGTTTCCTTACTTCGCAAAGAAGTATTTCATAATAAATAGAAAATGACAGTGAGATGCTCAGTTATTAAATTACTTTTAAATAGTAGTAGAGTAACAATGCTACATTTACATAACTGTACCAGAATAATTTTAATGAGAGAGATACTTGGCTGGGGAAAAGAAAACAAACCCCATCACCACACTTTATTCTAAAGAATTCTTGACAAAAATAATTTTCATTAGATTTGCCCAATAAAAGAAAGAAGATCTCTAGCATAAGTCTTAAACTTTGATATCATCCTAAATTAGCAAAAAATTGATTATATGATCTAATAAGTAAAGATATTCAGTAAGTAAAGGCACTTAAAAGATTTAGCCTTGAAGTAAATATTAGCATAAAACACATCCAGTCACACAAATGTCTCATCAGCTTCTGAAGTATGTGTAATGACTTTAGACTCCTGAAATCACCTTATAATAGTACCAGATTTATTCAGATGTAAGGGTTCCTTTTTGCTTTTGTTTACACAATATAATAAACCATTGCTTAGACACAACAGATCAATTGAAAAGTTTATTTTCAAATATTAATATACAATCCAAACAATCCACATCAGAATATCCTAAATTATGGCATTACATCTTTTTGACCTGGTGTCTTCAAAGTGTCTGCCACAAAGTCTTAAAAGTTTGGCTGCTGTTCAGTTTCTTCAAAACAAGGAAGCAAGAATGAGATGCAAGTATTTACACCAGTCAGAAAATGGCAAACCACCACCAGCAGCAGCTGTCAGGAGAGGCTCCACTCCTCCAGCATGCCAGAGGGAACCGGAGCACTTCCACCCAACACCTACAGCCATTCTCCTGCAACAAAGATGCTATTGCAAACTCAAGCAGCTGTATGAGGGCAGGTGTGCCAAAGGGAGACTACACTTACCAAAATACTTTGGTAAATACTTTATTAAATAAGTCAGGTTTAAAGACTGAACATTACTAAGCATGATAGTCTTGCCTTGCATTTGGTTTTTTGGTGGTTTTCTTTAGTCCTAAGGCTATGATAGTTTCATTCAACCTCTTCCTCATTTAAAGATGACATTTTCTTGTTTCTTTTTAACAAGTCAAAAGTCCCTCATTTTTAATTCCCAGTTAAAATCCTATTTCCACTTCTGTTTTACAAAGAATTATACAATTAAATAACTATAAACATACTTTACAAATAGTGGGATCTTATGGCTTACCAGTGCTTTACTAGGAAAAAACAGCACAAATTTTATTATCCTAATTTGTCATGTTTTCAAATGGGCAAAACAAAGCATCGAGATAAGCAAGACAAAAATCACTGGAAAAATGGCAAATATTCAGACGCTTCTAAGGCAACAGGACTTGAGTCCACCTTTATTCACCTGAACTCATCCCAAGCATCAAAGCACAGCAGCCTTAATAAAACATGAAGGTGAGAAAATCTTCATTAGGATCTGGAGTCTGCTGTTACATTTCAGAGGACAGCAAGGAAAAAGGTATGATATTGCGTATGAAAGTTTTATATATACTGAATGGATCTGAACTCCCAGAGGAGAAGTTTATATCAAAACTGAGGTAATAAGGAAATGGCACCAGACACATACCCGAAAGCCAAAAAGACACCCTACCTGATGCAGCTTCCCATGACAGCAAAAATGTGTGAAAGTCTGCAGTGAGAATTCAGAAGAGCATACAAAAACATCACAAGTACCATTATCAGTGAGCTCTGACCTCAATCACAGCAACCAAAGTAACTGCTTTCTAAATGCCATAACAAGGTTGATTAAACAATTAATATATAATCCATAGCTGCCAGCATGGAAAAACATGCCCTCCTGGGCTCTTTTTTTGTTGTTGTTGTTTTGTGGTGGTTTTTTTGTTTGTTTGTTTGTTGTTGAGACAACATCACATGGGACGGAGATTCTGTGAAGGGGACTGAGGAGCAAGATGCCACTTTCCCCCATCTTGCTTCCTGTCTCACAGTGTTAGAGATGCATATATGTTCATGTAAACACACAGGGTGCAAACTGGGGCAGCAAACTTGCAGTACCCAGTGCTCTGAACCGGCAATATGCTTGCAGTGCACTATTGTAAGGAACTGAGTACTTACGCTTCACTTTGAGGGACAGAACATTACCATTATCTCGAAAGACAGCAACAGAAACAGGTTAAATCTTCCTCCTTAATCTTGCCCTCTGGGGCTCTCTCCTCCCAAGCATCCTTCATCCTCCACAGAGAGTGACATCAGGTAAGCTCCAGCAGCTTGATGTGAATGCCAAAAATACCACCCAAATCAAGCACAACAACCTTCACTGGAAAAACATTAAAAACGAAAAAAATCCCCAGGCAGAAAGTAGCCATGTAATTGCTTTTACTTAGTGTAAACATTAGTATCTTTCCCTTATTTCCTCTATTCCTAAAATTTTACTTGTATGGCTACAGCTAAATAGTACTCTCCATACCAAATATATTTTTATTTATATAGTTACATGCTACAAATTCATGCCCATTATAACACCTCACTGTCAGACTTTACTATATTGGGCAGATTGTTGCCCATTTAGTAGCCTTGAAGTAAAATATCTTTATTTTGATACCATTTGCCAGCAACAAATTGATTAAAAATACAGTTTGAAACCTGTCTGATTTTGCAAAAAAACCAAGAAATACGTTATTAATTAAACTTTATTAAATATTTCTCCCTTTAAAATATAAGGCCAAGTCAAGGGTCCACAAATTTTTTGCTCACACTTTTTCTCAGATTTATGGCAAAGTTACATACACTCATAGTTACCATTATTTATACTTGAAGTAGAGAGAGAAGTCTCAGCCCCACTGAAAATATGTTCATTGTAGTACAAAGGAGTAATTTTTTCATTTATAATAAAGCATATCTATTGGACACTAGTTTAAATGTAACAAAGAATAGACTGGTCATTCTTCATCATTATCTATAAATTAATTCCTCATATACTTACAGCACTACCTTTAATAATTCATAAGAAAGTGAAAATTTACATTTTAGCTTAGGGCGTTTGCCACCATAGTATTTATCAATGGCACTGAAATTCAAGGCTGAAAATCTTCTACCCTGTGATTAATGAGGATACAAAGTGATTTCAACACCACAAAATAAATTGAAGAAAATAAATATCATTCACCTACCCACAAAAAAAAGGGAAAAAGCTAAAGATATGACAGAAATGTAAGATTCTGGAAGGACTGCCAATGTGTTTGCACCTCTGAAAAAATAAACTGCAAATGAGGGACAGTCTACCATCTCATGAAACATTTTACAGCAATCCAGCACATTTGAATTGCAATTATTGTTTTTAAGCAATAACACATGTCAATGCTTTTATGAAGCATAACACAACTGAATGATTGACGTGATCCTGAAAGGTAATTGCCATCTAGAAGAAGGTGAGAGACCCCACAGACATACATTTGGAGAGCAATTCTCAGTCACAGAGAGCCTCTTCTATCTGGACTGAGTCAGTCAACACAGAACAAACCAGGAATATAAAAAAAAAAAAAAAAGGGAGGGGTGTGAGGCACACAAATAAATATACCCCAAAGTAATAACATTTCAAATCAGCAGTAACAATTGAAAGAGGGACATCACTGTCCCCTCCCACAAGTGTTTTCTCTCATTCCCTCCAGACCACAGCACAGCCTTTCTACAGGGTGATAGCACCTTCCCTTCACAGCTCTCCCATCTAACATGTCTCCTTTGAGCACAAAGCCACAGAAAAGGAGCTGCCAAAGAGATAACTTAACCTTCTCTCCTACTCCAGGGATATCTGCCTAGGTAAGGGGAGCAAAAGAGAATAAGTTGTTTCATGACTGACTTCTCCAACAGAAGAAGAGATTTTCTGCTGTCTGGTCACATATCATGCTGGAACTTCACCTACAATGAATTACCCTTGAAGTTCACAGAAAGCCAGTAACATCCAGCAGTCTGACTTGAAAATGAGATTAAAAAGACAAACAGCATAATGTCCTGGTTTTGGCTGGGATAGAGTTAATTTTCTTCTTAGTGGCTAGTACAGTGCTGTGTTTTGGATTTAGGCAGAGAATAATGTTGACAACACAGTGATGTTTTTAGTTGTTGCTGAGCAGTTCTTAGCCTAAAATCAAGGACTTCTCGGTTTCCCATGCTCTGCAAGCAAGTACACCAGAAGCTGGGAGGGAGCATGGCCAGGACAGCTGATCCAAACTGGATAAATTCCATACCATAGAACATCACACTCAGCAAATAAACTGGGGGGAATTGGCTGGGAGGGACCAACAGCTGCATGGAAATAGGCTGGGAACCGGTCCGTGAGTGGTAAATATCACTTTATTGGTATTGTGCATCACTTGTCTGTCTTGGGCTTTATGCCTCTCTCACTCTCCTTTTAATTGCCATTATTATTGCTGTTACTTTTATCATTATTATTGTTATTATTACTATATTTTATTTTGTTTCAGTTATTAAACTGTTCTTATCTCAACCTACAAGTTTTACTCCCTCACTGTGAGCAGAGAGAATGTCCATGTAGTACTTAACTGCTGGCTGGGGACAAACCACAACACAGAGCTGTCTGAAGTCTGAGGGACCATTTGAGAGTTGGTTTGGGGGAATTCAGTAGCATTATTTTTCAAATTAGTTAACAGGAGTGCCAAAAAGTGCACTGCTTGCACCAATACATGGTGGCAAATTTTATTTCATGGAGTATAAAGTGGGTGTTGTGGGAAGTCATGACTACACACAGCACTGAATGCTGGAACCAGACACTGCCGTTGTGAAGCAGAATTAATCTCAATATGCCTCTCATCCATCAACCCAGGCTGCTGCTGGGATCAGGAATAGGAAAGTGTGGAACCAGCCATGTTATTTGACAAGATGCAGACTTCCATTGGACTCCAATTCATCAAAACACTGACCCTTCATGAGAAGGCACAAAGGAGTATTGTTGTTTTTGCCTCTAAGACTAGGGGAGTTCTGCAATCATTACCAAACAACAGTTCTCAGAAACAGAAAAGATAAAGAAACCAGGAACACCAGCGCCTTCCAGACAAAGACAAATTAGAAGCTATATGTGGCATGTCTGGGGAAGAACTTGAACATCATACCAAGAACTATGTGTCCATACGTATTTCTGATTGAAATGACAGACTACAGCACGAGCATCAAAACAAGGCATCCACATTAGCACAAACCACAGATGGATGGCTGAAAATGTCCCTCTGCCTGCACTGACATCTTCCAGCCTGACGGCTCTGTCCCCTCTCTAACATGCTCATTTCCCAACAGGAATACTTAGTACCAAATCTGGAAAGCTTTTTGTTACAGTTGGACCCATGCAGAACTTGCCCTAAATGAGCATCAAAGAGCAGCCAAAGAGACAACAGCCCTAACACTAAGCTTTGTGAAATATGCTATCTAGTATTTATGTCATGTTATTTACAAAACTATGCTTTTACATTGACATAATGAAAAAAAACTTACTGTACTGCTGGAAATCATCCCATAACATCATTTCCAAGCAGCTCCCACTTGCCAGTACTTAATGAAACCGAGGTAATGATACTTACAGGATCATGACACATGATCTCTTACTGGTATAGACAGTTTTAAGATCTATTTTATTCTTTCTTTGAACTACAAGACACCTTACTCTAACTTCAGTGTTGGGATCTAATTTGTGTTTGCAAAGACAGAAGGAAAGTTAATGACATGCATCTCATAGATAACTACATAATAAACAGAGTATTTCATTCATGCCTGCTTAGCTTCCCATTAAGCCACTTTCTGGCTATCCAGTCCCATGCTAATATGCATTCTCAAGAGGAAAACATGTTCCCAAAGAGTCTATGAAAACACTGTAAAATGTGCCTCTATAAACCTCTTTTATACAAATATAGGAAACAGATGAAATAGAACTAAAAATTCATTTTAGTTTGCATCTTCCCTCCTATTCTCAGATTATTTTCTCACTAAGGAAAAACCAGAAACACACCATTTCTTTTTATTTCCTCCTATGTAAAACAGCTCAAAGTATGAAAATAAGTTTCAATAATATTTCTACAGTTACATTCACACTTGCTTAAACATCATCCTTTTTGAATTTTCTTACCAGCTTCAAATTATTTCATCTGAAATTTATTCCCCAGAAAAATTTCATGCTAAATAGTAACACAATAGTGGAAGAAAGAACAGAGTATCATGTACTGTCTTGTTCTTCCTATAACTGACTACAAAACTTTATAAGCATGTTAAGAGCCACTGTAAGAAGCAGCTGTTAGAAAAATCACATGCAGGTCTCTAGCCACTGACATTAAGGTAGTTTTTTGTAATTAAAAAAAGACCTACTAGATGCTAAACTATAATAGCTCATCAATGGGAATTTACAATGGTACATTATCACCAGTAACATCTCATGACATCAGGAGTACTTGTTACCTATAATTACCTAAAACTACTGACTTAGAAACATATAAGATCTTTCTAATTATCTCTGGAGTATTAATTATTAGTTATGTGTCCCAACAGGCCAATCAGAAGTAAGTGAGGTGTTGATACAAAGGTTTTGAATTGTAACTGTTGACAGAAATACCTCTTGAACATGTCAGTATGGGTTTCTTTTCTTTTTCCCACTGAAATTTAATTCAATTTCTTTTATGGCCTTCAATAATCCAAATACTCACAAGCTTTCTTTTTTCTCTTCAAAATTTAACTTTATACTTCTTCCCAGGATGAAATAATAGGAAGGAAGGTCTCTTACATACACAGTATTGTCTCTTACATCTTTACAGTATCATTAATCACACAACCTTAAAATCTACAGTATTATATTGATAAGACTAATTGAACTGTTATGCTTACATTGCATTTATCATGATATTTTCCTCTAAAAATAATATCAAGTACATTCTTACATATTTTG
The DNA here is from genome assembly GCA_013400955.1 of Drymodes brunneopygia. Lineage (NCBI taxonomy): Eukaryota > Metazoa > Chordata > Aves > Passeriformes > Petroicidae > Drymodes > Drymodes brunneopygia. The sequence goes on along the minus strand of VZTZ01045613.1, from coordinate 962,970 downwards.
GTGCAAATACATCAGAATTTTAAATCAATGTATTTGTATTAGAAAGTACAGTCCATGTAGCAAATGAATGTTGTCTGAAGCTGCCAAGATAGCCATTAAGGCTGAGGTATATCACGCTTTCCAAGTCATCACATCATTAAGTCACCACATATAAGCTCTGAAAGCTAATTTTCACTTAATAACTCTATTCTTTAGCTCATCTAATCTAACTTTTGGGATACAGTCACCTTTTTGCTTTGACACTGCTCCAAAGTCACATAACTCTTACTGCTTCCTCAAGAAAAATGCTACTTTAATAAAAAATTATGTAACATCTGTATGGAGAAAAACAGTTGTTCTCAGTATCCACTAGTAGTGTTTTTGAAGAAACTGTCTGAATGAATTATCTAACTGCTACATAAAAAGTAGAACTAACAGACATTTAACCCTGCCTGATGTTTCCAGACTAAATGAAAACCTCTAACTATGACCACTAAACTTTATTATTACTGCATATTTACATATGCGCACTAGAATGTCATGCTGTTCTAAGACTGCTGTTAAATAATTGTATATTACCCAACGGAACATTCTTCCAACTTCTAACAATTGAGTATATCCAGGCTGTTCATTAATATTGTTGGCAAAGAGATCAGAGAATGTGTACATAAAGTACCTTGCTTAAATCTTAGCCAGTATTTAGAAGGTTAAGACCTCCCTCTCAACTATGCCTTCTTTAAGAGTTGTCATTCATTTACTCCTAACACAGGAATACACGGAAACTAAAGTAATTCAGCCTTCTCCACCATCCACTATTCACTGGTTTTGGCTTATTAAGTAAAAACAAAAAAGAAAAAAACCAAACCAACAACAAACCCACTATTTTTATCTCTTCCTTCCTCTTCCTTCTTCTGCATTTAATAAATCTTTTCTTCCTGACTTCCTTCTGTGCTAGCTAGCTGCAATTTACTCTGTATTCTGGATTTTCTGATTTTATTCACGTCATGTTCTAAGATTATTTCTGGTGTTTTCAGATTTTTTTTTTCTTTTTTATTTTCAGAGGTCTCAGGTCCTCAGAGAAATAATTTTCTTTTCATTCTTGTATCTCCCTTGTGTCCTCTGTATATAACTGTGCATTTTACCTAAACAAGTGCCACCACATTGACTAAATGTATCTGCATCTTACAATGAGAAATTACAGTATCCACTGTCACTAAATTACCTTTCGTCCATGATTTTCAACCATGCCAAGCAGAATTTTGCCTTAGTAACGAATTAGGATTGTACCACTCACAGTCATTAAAATTCCCTGAAGCAAGAGTAAAAAAGGAAACAGTGCTTCTTATCAGTACAAAGAAATTGCACTGATACTTCTTTGAAAGCACAGAAAGGCAGACAAACAATTGTAAAAACAGCAGATAGAAAGAGCAGCAGTAAATTGCCTTTGAAATTCATTGCTGAAACAAGCAATCTCTTTAAGAGCTAACAAGTATAAAATACTGTTATGAATGTTTTGGAAATGATCCTCAAGCTGTCATTCACTCTCTGCAAGTGTCAGACTGAGATACAGCTTTTCTGGTCAACTGCTTCCTACAAGTAGTTGCATGTCCAGTTTATGGGCTGTTTTGTTCCCAAGCCATAAAACCCCATTCCTGAAAGTGAGAAAATTACCTATGTTTAAACAGTCTAAGGGTAGAGAAGGATGATTGCCTAGTTTACCTCTTACAGGTGGAGAGAGAAACAAAGAGGATTTCCATTTTAGAAGGTGTTACGAGAAGTAAAGAAATAGAGCATGCTCAGCACCAATATAAGATCTGGGCTTTAATTTCCTTTAGGAGTTTGTTCAAGCCTGACATTATCCACTTCTGGCAAACAAAACATGTGACACTGCACAAGGTTTCATTTTAAAATAATTTGTATGTACAATATAGATTCTTGTACATAATTGAAAAGGTAAATCACACATGGAGAGCTACATCTCATCTCAACATGTATCAAAAACCCTTTAGCCTGTCTTTACTTGGTGTAACACTGGGAAACTCCTTGCCCTCTAGTCCACAATCCCTTCTACTCAGCTTCCTCTCTGAGCCAGGTGTTGAGCAGAGACACCTACTGAAATATTTGCAAACCATTTTCTGAATCAGAAAACCCACCTCTTCCAACTTAAGAGAAAGAACTGTGCTTTGCCTTTTTCCCTTGGTGAACAGTGCAGCAATTCCAAGCAAGTGGCATGTAAGGCTGTTATGTATCACACTCTGTAATCACATTTCAGTGTTTTACTGGTTGTAAATAACATGCATGAGTGCTCCAAGGATGAAAGTGCTCTTTGCTGCCAACATTAGTTGTTTAATGATCTGAACAGCAGAAGCTGCCAATTATTGTATTCCATTTTAAAGTGTCATTTAAAGCCAGATTGTAATTATGATACCTTAACCATAAATTTGGAACTTAGCTAGAGAGCTCGAAGAATGTAACATGTAGAGTCCTGGAACAGCTATTGATGATTATATATCAATTTCACCTATAGAAAAACACCATGTGTTTTGCATGTTTACTGCCTACTTCACAGCATCAGCTTTGCCAGTAGTTCCAGACTGTGGAGAGGGACCTGAAGTACCTTACACAAGGCATGGCATAGCCCTGTTCTGTCAGGCTGGTCATAACTTCAAGGGATCTGCACAAGCACGTGAACAACTTTTCCTAACAAGTCTGTTAGGAAGAGTCAATAACTTCTCTAATACATTCCTCAACACTAAAAACTTACCTGAAACTGCCAGCATTTTGGCTTCAAGTAGAGCTGGTAGCTGAGTCTCAATATCACTCACTTTCCTCCTCAAAGTGCTGCAGAGCTTCTGACTTGTGCAAACCTAAATTGGGGCAGACAGCCATGACATAGAATTCATTCATGTAAAAGTATAAGGCAGTTGAAATGGGGCTTCAAATGTTCTTGGTTTACAGACATGACATAACATCCTGCAGCAAGGTAAAAAAAGCTTAATAAAAAGTGATGTCTTTACAGAAACATCCAACATGAATCAAAGTTTCCAGGCTGTGCTGCACGAACTCGGAATGGTATTAGCATTAGCTACCTGCATGAGAGAGGCCATGTTTCACTACTAGATACTGAGGCTGCACACAGAAGAAAGGCCATCTTACAAATTCTGCACATTTCCAGTATTAATAATCATGCTTGATGTGGAGCCTAAGTAAATCAATATTTGGTGATTCAAATTCCATAGCATACAATGTGTGCTGATTTTTATACAAAATATACTGTGCTATGCATTTTAACTGAAAAAAGGCAAAGCAGCCTTATTTTTTGCACAGGCAACAAATAAGGCTATACCAGCTTGAGCGTCTACTTTGTTTCACAATCAGGACACGCAGATGACTAGGGTTCAGGTTTCTGACTTTCCCTTGCTCTCTTTTTTGTCTTTTTAACTGGAGGTCCTTCAGCAATCAATCAGGTTTGGTATTGAAAACATGAAGACAGAAAAGAGAGGAAAAATAATATAAAGGAAATTCAGCTGTTTCTGTACTTTACATTTCAGAGTACATTGCCACCTCAGCTGCATGCAAAATTTATACAAATCCCACATATTCAAAAATGTTGGGGTTTACTCCATATTGCGTCATTTGGGAAGGAAAGCAAAATGAACAAACAAAAAGCCTTCACTGAACTAAGGCAAACCCCTTGTTCTGGAGGCAGATGTCAAACACTTGCTTAAAATTGTAGCTGACACTTAAGAAAACATTGCATTCATTGGAACCAAAACTAAAGCAATAGTCAAGGTAGGCAGAGCCAGTTCTGAAGTGATGTGATGTGAAAGGAAATCTCCAGAGAGAAGTTTCCCTGATTTCCTTCGCTTTTATTTTTCCTTCCTCAAAAACAAGTGCTGTGCTTTTTAACAGAGGCACAGCTGAATTCACTTCACTTTTTAAGAGCAAAACTTTATAGTTCTAATGTTTATCTGTTTGTACAGGTAGATTGTAATAATTCATATATGACACTAGCTTTAAATCCTTTTAAATTAGTAACACCCTCTTCCTTTACTGAGATTATCTGTTAACTATAAATGGGTCATATTTTTTCTTGAGTCAGCAGAACTATCCTCCAAGCAGTAACTTTTACTTGTAAAGACTTCAGAGTCATCCTATTAATTTAAAAAACACATATCGCTTCTGCACCTACTATAATTTTTAAATTCCCAGATATCTCACTTTGTTTCAGTGCCCTCTTCTAAGTGACTCATCAGCTAATTCCGTTAAAATGTTTCTAAAATCCCAAACCTGTCAGAGGTGAATAAACGTGCCTAAAAAACCCAAAGGCCATTTCTGTCTCCCATCTCCAAAATAAATCTGAAAGTTTTTAATGACTTCTTTCTTAGCAGTACTCTCTCTTTAGGGGCATTGAATGGCTCAGTGAATTGCAATTAGATGGGGAATCTTTCAGCTCCAGGAAAACTGCATGAATATATCCCATGCTGGTAGTAACTTAAAGTCATTATCACCAGACAGCTGTTTGGCAATTATGCAAAATAAGCTGGGATGTTTAATCAGTTTCTAGTGAGCACTGTCCACTTTGTAAGCCCCACTGTCAGAACAAAGCTTGCTGGCACTGTTTATTAATGGACCAAATGCAGGGACCAGAGACAGAAAGGCAGTCCCTCCCACTCAGAGATGATGCTTCTGGAACATGAGATAAGTAGGTTGCCAGGCCTCTGCTTGTATCTATGTCACATGTATTCTGTAGATAAATGAACAACATTAATCTTCAGACCTATCATATGGCATAGTTCAACAAAACTAAATGAGCAAGTGGGAAAGACAAAGCAATATCCCCTAAACTAATGGCATTGCTTCTATGTTACATCAGGCCTACTCTACAAGATCCAATTCTTTTCATTTTTCCTAATTACTGTATCTTCATAACAGATACCATTATTCATTACAGGAGCTGATTCAGCCACTAAAGAAAGGTTATTTCTTAGCTAACAAAGATGGGGAACATTCACAGGGCCAGTGACCTCGGCTTGCAGTGAACACCATCCTTCTCTAACCAGCCTGACTGCAGGAGCCTGTGGCCCCAGCAATGCCCTTTCCCTGGTCTCAGTGACCAGCTCTGCTGTGATCCACAGACCAACAAGTTCAAAGTGCATTAAAAACTCTCTTTCAGTTTCAGGAAAGTGTTTTTGCAGCCAAGTCTTACTGTATCTATTTTTAAATCCTCTTCAGTGGTTTCTGAGGTTTTTTTAAAGCAGACATTTTTTTTTAAAAAGGCTTTTGTTTAGAAATATACCTTACAAATCTGCATTCACACACAAATGTTGCTCAAAAAAGCAGTCTATCTGAAACCAGTAGGAAGCTGGTTAGCAAAGATATGTGGAATCAAGATGAAAAGCAGCAAAATATCAAAGGCAAATTTGCCCATTGTCATCCTCTTCCATCTTTCCAGCATATGATGTTAATCTAAAGCAGCAAAACAGGGACAAGGACAGCAACTAAAATACTGGAATTGACTCTCCAATAATCTCAAGAGAAAAGAAGATTTTAGTAACCTTCATATTTCTTTAAATCAGCACTTTGGAAAAGATAAAGAAATTCTGCTAACACTGCCTAAAGCAAGAAACAGTCTACCTGGTCTCCCACACAGCACAATCTTGCCATTAGTGAAAGCAGATATTCATTTCTGAAGGAAGGTGGTGAATAAGGGACAGTGCTCCCTTCATTAGCAGGCAGATGTTAGTTTTTGCAGTCACACCTGAAAATAAGAGAGATGAGGGAGAAAAGGCCATAGAAATGTCAGTGGCATAGGGGAAAAGGAAAAACCTTTGATGAAGGAATGTTTTCCCCATACAATAAAAAGGTTTAAAAGACCAGCTCTATTTATTTTGAGATGAAAATGATAGGATGAGATGATATGAATAAACTAAATAGGAAATAATTTGGAGGAGTCTCACTACATGTTTCCTATTTATCTTCTGTAACAAATAAAAGCCATCACACAGAATGGAATAAAATTAAAATAATATTTTATCTATTGAAAATTTAAAGAAAAAAGCAAGCTGTGAAATTCTACCTCACAGACTTCTGTACTGTTACTCAATGCTTCAGTTGTTATTGAAAAAGTCTCTTGATACTATGGTGATAAAATAAAACCTCCTGAGACATTTTCTGGGGAGAAGGCAAATGCCATACCTTATGTTTTAGTTTGCAAATAGCTTGAAACAACACTTGAAACATCACTTCAAGCTGCTGAATGTCTTGTTCATTTTAGTAAATGAGTTGTAGGTCAGTTGCAATCATTCCCTTGATACTTTATTCATAGTAAGTTAAAAAAAAAAAACAAACAGGGAGAATCATTGTAATAGTCTATATTAGTTTTCCCAAGATGTAGGTATAAGGAAGGAATAGAGAAAATGAGCTCAAAATAAAGTGGAAGAGAAGGAAGGAGTGGTAATGAGATGCAGTCTTCAAATTATCTTTTTAACAGTGCATGGTGAAAGCACTGGTCAAGAGGATTAGGAAGAACAGATTATGAAGGATAAAATTTTTACTGATTTAGGTGAGTGCTATTAGAGAAAGAATATGGAAAATAAGTTTATTTCAGAGTATAAATTAATTATTAATCAAAACAAAAATATATTTCAGTCTCTGTTTCATATAGATTTGTGTGAATTAGCTAGAGTAAGTGGAACTTTTTTCTAGAGCATTCATGGAGCAACTGAACCATTCTGAAAAGAAACTTTACAACTTCTTGAAAGAAGCCCATGAAATAAAAAAGATAAAGGAAAAGTAATAAAATTGCTAGTTAGAAACAAAAATTATGCTAAATATGCTATATCACTTTTCTTTGTATTTCAAAGGGGTATGAAAAAAATTGCTAGCTAGGTTATTAGTGAGATGGCAGGGAAAAGAGGTACTTCATTTATGCTCTTCCCTTCACACCAACAAAATCAATTAGAGAGGAAAGTAAGAGACTGTATTAAAACACTCAGCTACGACCATGATTTCATGAAGCTAAGGAGTCTGTTCCTGAATAGAGACCTGAGCAAGACAAGTGATCACTAGTAAAAAAGCTGAGAAAGAAGAGATTACTCCATCTGCTTCCTGAAGTACTATAACCTCTGTGGCCTGTTCAAACAAAAAGTTGGGGGGGGCTTTACAATGTATGCTTAAAAATATTTATGTGCAAAATCTTCTTAGAAGGAACCCCACAAAATCAACTTCCTAAACCAGAGACAATTTATTAAAATGCAAGCTATGATCTGCTTCTGTAAATATTCTGAAGAACTCAAAAGGTGTACTTACTTTGGCAGTAGTTTCTTTAATGGATGTGCTGAACAACTGTTCTTTCTCCTGAAGGCTAGAAGGAATTAAAATAAAATAAAATAAATAAATAAAACAAAATACAGTTAACCTCTGTTCAACATAGTCTGCTACACAAGACACATTTTCATACGGAAATAAAGTGTTAAGCTGACTTGTATGAACACAACAGAGCCAATACCAAGATTAAAATTATGCTTAGTTTCAGGGTTGCTAATGACTAACCAACATCACCTTTACAGTTCTTTATTAACAAGTATATATATACAGATTTTACTTACCATTTGAAACACAATTATGATTATTTGTGTAACCATAATGTCTTAAAAGTTCCCAGCAATGTCCAGGACTGGTGCTTTGCTAGACTATCATTCAAACACCTAACACCAAGGCATTTCTGAGACAAAGAATTGGCTGTTTACTATCCTCTTACAACCCAGTTTTCAGCTCTGCCAGAAAAAGTTCAACTACAGCCACTTGTTCTCACAGTAATTTTACCTGAAATGCCAGTACTGTTTCTTTAGGACCATAAAAACCTACCAAATATTTGTACCAAATTGATGAACATTGGGCTGAAATTGAGGTATCACCCATGCTTATATGAACAAATTCAAGGGTTTTTTCCACATAATATAAGCAAGTAGGTTTCCTACTTTTGTATTACCAAATCTAAAGTAAACCTTTGCCTTTGGTTCTTGTAAATAAATCCATCATTTACATTTTTAACATGAAGTTCAAAAATCCAAGTCAAATCAAACATCAGGAGTTAGGAGAGGTTATTTTTGCAAATTTAATACTCCCCTCTCTCCAAGTTAGGAGGTGTACACTTTTCATACAGTGTTCAATTACTTTATCACACACTATTTTCTTTTCTGTCAAACACCTCAGTTCTGTGTACATGACAGTCAGCACTCCCCATCAGCAGTATCTCAATTTTTCCTCACACCTGTGTTATAAAAACTCTACTTCTTTCATGACCTACCGTTACTATTTTTCCCAAATAAGAACTACTAATTTATCTCTGAACTTTCCTCTAGTGTTCAGTATTGAAATATCCAAACATACCAGAGACATTAGTGGGTTTATTTCAGTGCTACTCTTGCATGACAAGGCAAGGTTGTATTCATTTTACAGGTGGAAGAAACACAAGCCACTGTTATTCAGAAAGCACACAACGACTGAGAGCCTGTTTTGACATGCACACAGCTCCTGCTGCCTGTGCATTTCCCTTTTCTATGCATTTCAGTTTTCTTTTGAGAACCTGCCCTTATTTTCTAAGCACAGCACTTACTGAGTTCTATTTCAAGAGTCAGCATTTTCATGAGCATGAATCCCAAAGCACATGAAGTTGAACTCAGCTACTGATCACCTACAGAAAGGCTGGTTGGACCATCTTGCCCAACTGCACACATGGGAGTGAAATAGCCTCAGAGGCAGAATTCAGCACATCATTTAATCACATTAATGAGGCATCTATTTGCATTGCTGTCCCTAATACCCTGCTTCATGGAGCACACACCTTTCCTATCTACAGCCCAGCAAGGCCTGTCACCTCATTACCACTCCAGCACCTGTGTAATGCAACAAACAGAAATGCAGCTGCCTACCTACGTAAAAGTGTTTAATGACATTTCCCACATAGTCTCAGATTTCTCCCTTTTCTACAGCAATATATGTGCAAAACACAAAGTATTGCTTGTGTAATGATGCCATTATCAGCTCCCTGCTTGCCTCTGGGCATGCCAGAGGGAATGAACTATTTAGCCACTTCTTTTCTTACGTTTTGGAGCTCCCAGTGACTTTCAGCATCTCCCACAATTGCCATCTGAGCTGGTCAGGTTATGTAAAAAAAATACGGGCTTTGTGCACAGATGTCAAGAGGCAGCAGCAAGGCTGCAGTGTGTAATTGAATGAATAATGGGTGACTGACCCAATTGTACTGAAACTGCCTTATAAAATTCAACTCTAAAGACCCAGGCCATAATAAAATGTAAAGTGCAGTCATAGCCAGAAGAACAACAGTATATAGATGGCAACTCTAACAAATAACAAATATCTTCTGTGTGCTCTTCCTCTTATCTGTTTACTTTCCTCACAGAAAGCCCCCCCCAGGTTCATACATTTCACTGCTCTGCAGAACTCACACAGCTAACAGGAAGAGAGATCAACTTTTAACTTATTTTGAAACAATACACCCAAAACAGCAATTCAAACTAGGACCCAGTTGTCAAATCTGCATTGCTAACAACGATGCACAAGATCATGCAGACTTTCAGGACCAGGTGCTGAGTGGGAAAAAACATTCTCTCTACACCCAGACTTCTTTTCTATGAGTCTCTACAAGTCACTGAAAAATAAATAAGGAATCAAACACTGCCGTTTCAATGAAAGCAGAGCCACAGTTTTAAGACAATTTTGCAGAACTATAGTTTTAATGGAATTTTATATTTATCTGACCTATATCAATAAAGAATATCATTAGTAAGCAATTAATTTGACCCAAGCTAGTGATAGCTGCATTAACCACAGACTCAAATCTAAAGATCCTTTTCTTACAGCTACAGCATTCGCACAGACTCTTACAAGTGCATTTGTTTTATTTATGGTAAGAATTTCACAGTAGTATTCTGTTTCAAACCCTTGTTAGCCTTCAAAGAGATTTATAGGAATCCCTTGCAGAGATCAGCCCATCATACAATGCACACACAGCAATCAAAACCATGTACAAACCAGCCACCATTACCAACTACAAACTGCTTTTAACTACATTTATTCCCAGGTTGTTTTCTTCTACCACAAAACACTGTCACAGAGAAGGCCCTCACGAGCTTTCCAATTAACTGACAAGGTAATGACCCACAAGAGTAACCAGGCAGTCAACACTGATTCATTCTACCAACAAAGAGCTTTAACAGCCATGATCTGTTACATGTGACTTGAACCAGAAACAGTATTTTCTTTTACAACCACCCTGGAGCATCACATTTTATTTTAAGAGGGGTATTCTGTCTGCTTAAAAGCTGCTTTAGGTATTACTACAAGGGTAAAAGGCTTTAGAAAGAGCTCCTTGGAATAACACTAAATTCTTGCCTGGGAAGGCGTCCATAGCTTTGATTCATTGCTATTCCTCTCTGACAGAACAGCTAATCAAGAATTTGACAGCTTGTCCTCACAGTCTTAGCAATCCATTACAAGGACCATTTAGAACTTACTCCTCAAATTCAATATAAGCTAACTCCATCACAGAGAAAGCGAAGCTCTTGACCCAGCTGATGAAAGGACTAGAGTAAGATAGGAATTCAATTAACACGAATTTAACTGACTAAATATGAAGGAAAAGAAAGGTTATTAACACTTGCAGAACCACAGCAATCTATATATCATGTGCAGTATCTTCAACCATGCAGACAGCCACATAGGCCTTTCATTTAAATGACGTGACTTAAAGACATTGGGACCCATTAGGAGGGAAGAAGAAAAGGAATGTACACGTGCTATATCCCAGAGTATCACTGTATACATGCTAGACCAGGACATGAAAGCAGGAACTGAGGAATGATGTAATTTCGGAATGATACATGAAGCAATACTTAGGCAAAACACGGACTTTGGCTGGAGAGTTGCAGGAGGGTGTGGGAACGCTGCATGTTCAGGAACTGACGTTGATCTGGCATGTAAGAACAGACTATGGGAAAAATTTTAACATACAAACACTTCAGGCAGTACCCTTTAAGTATCTCATTTTACTGATATTAAAAAATAGCTACTACATATATTTAATTGCAACCACACAGTTGGAACCTGCTGAGATGATGTTCATAATTGGGAACGGTGTGCACGTGAAATAAAGGAAGACATTTCAGTGCAATAGGGGACAGGGGGAAGAATAAGAACTGAGTGGCCTGGTTCACTCATCCCTCACTCTACCACAGGCTTCTCACAAGACCACAGAGGACGTGAAGTGTCATGATGTAACAGATAATGTTGAAAATGCCTTTTAAAGAATCTTCTCAGAAGTTATGATCTGCATGCAGGAATTACAGATACTCTGGAAGTGGCTTTGTTCAAAGGAAGGCTAACTAGCACAATACTGGGAAGAATGGCTTTCTACTAAAGGAAGGCATGTTTCTGAATGTCTTTCCTTCCACTTTGCTAGTATACTTCCCTTTGCATACCAAGCTATTATGTATTTATGTTTTGCTTCCCAAGAAAAAAATTCAAAGAATGCAAATGGGCCAAAGGCAATTCATGCTGTTCTCCACATCCAAGGTATATAAATATACACACTGCTTAAACAGAAACAGTTTCTGTATTAATAATAAAAATATAAATACAGCAAAAAAAAGTGTAGTCAGAATTGAGTTTCTGTATCCACACAGCAGAACACACAACACATATGGTACCAGTATAAAACAAATAAATCCTGTACTAAAAATTCTAATTTTTCATAGAGGAACTAAGCTGCCATCTCTGATCCCTGCCTGAAGACACAAAGACAGTAAAAAGTCCTTTAACAGCAAGTATTCTCCTTTACATTACTGTCACTAAAAATTCTTATAGATCTTGTCATTTCACTCCCAATATCAACACCACAAATACAGTGCTAAAGCAAAAATACTTTAATTTCTTTAAAACCAAACACAAGTCAGAACAATTTAAAATTACCCATATTTGAATTTCTAATTCAAGAACAACAGCCTAGAAGCCCACACTCAGACTGTATGCAGAAAGCATGATGGGCTGAACACTTAATTCATATGGATATGTATTCCTTCCCAGATAAAATCAGCAAATTTAAACAGTTTACAGTGTGAATTTGGCCCAGAGTAATGAGACTGCCTGCAAAGAATGACCTCATTCTCATGATCACAGCTGCAGAGAGCAGGGTTTTTACAACTTTGTCTTCTAACATGATTCTTCCTCCGATTCTGAAGTCACAAGAAGCTGTACTGTCTTAGAAGATGAAAATATATAAACCACACACTTGTAATCTTGCTTTTATCAACAAACAGAAGCTGACCTTCAAGAAAAGCTTTTGTCCAGTCCCTTGCAAAAAAAAAGGAAAAGCGCTGCTTGGGGAACATTTAGTGTAAACGTCTGCTACAGTCTACATCAAGGCAAAAATCCACCAGAAATCTTCAGTGTATGGACTTCACTGTGCCTTCAGTGAAGAAATCCACAATATAAAATCAAATCAATCAATAACTTCCGTGTATTTTTATAGTTCCCTCAATGGATGTACCTCAGAAGGTTTTGAAAACATATCAGGAAAAAAAAGGCTTTGAACAAAACTATATTTAACAAGAGGCATCTTTAAGCTAGGACTAAAGAAAAAAAAAAAAAGAGAAAATATACTTGTTACCAAAATTTTCTTCAGGAAAACCAACAGATTATTATTTACAGATACCATGGGCAGACTTTTACCAGGACAAGACCTACAGGGCTTTGCTGGCCCTACACTTCTGCTCAATTATGGGCATTCAGGGCTAGAATGCATTAAATACACTAAGGTAAACCAGCATTTTTTGTTTTCTTTGGAAACTCTCTACCACAAAGTTTGATTCTATCTAATCAAGCAAGATATGGGATAACAAGATTTTCATTCTATGTGATCGTAGCCCTGTGTGGGCTACGCATCTGAGTATCACCATACTGAGAAAGCAATTTTTCAGCCAAGTACATAAGTTCCTTTTCATCTTTGTGCAATGATCCATGGGACTTAAAACAATGATATTTTCACAGCAGCGTATCTTTGTAATGGGAAGTAAAATCACCCTTTAAACCTAAGTCAGGGTTTTCCAAATAAACTCTGATTTTTCCTTGGATAATGCAGCCCACAGAAAACCTCCATATGAGAGAGCTAGTTAAAAAATTATAAAAATACAAAATTTCTGCTCAGACAATGTGGTGAAAATCCAATTTCTCTCTCTAAACCTGACAGTGCTCTTGAGGCAAGGACTTTGACATTACATGTAAGTAGAGAAAAGTTGTGTTTAACTCATAATGAAAATGAAATTTCTGGCAGCTGCAAGGACTAGTCACCTGAATTAGAAGTAAAATGCAAAGTCTCACCTTGGAAGACTTCCAACCTCAAAAATTAATCTGATCTGAGACAACAACTATCAAGAGATGTAGTTTAATGTACAGGAGCATCGCACCTTCTGCACATTTCAATCTACAAAGTTCTCAAAGGAATATGAATGAGAACCCAAAATTATGCACCTACCTCTGAGTGATCAGAAAGCTGATTTTGCTCCAGCAATTTGCTCTTCTTCAAGCTATCATTTGCAGTGCAGTATTTCTTCACTGCTGCTACATGTCAAGGATTGCTTCAATACATGGGCTTCCCCACTCAGAAATTATCAAGAGTCAGAACTGGAAATACACTTTCCCAACATTTGTATAACCGCAGCTTACCAGTAGGGTTTCCTACAGACTCACAGGTTGCTCAGTGACTGTACTTGTCTTTGTTGACTCTCAAAGAGATACATCTATAGGAAGAGTACTTTAAAAACTCATCATCCTGCCCAGCTCTTGCATACATAAAAACTAACCTGAGTCAACTCCTATTTGCTGCAGTCCTGCCAGACACTAGCCACAGTTAGGAGACTTGAAGAAAAATCAAGGCATTGGATGACACTTCACAATCTTCACAGTAAGAATGATTGATAAACTGTTTTTTAATGCCAGTAATACAAGGGCAGAGGCAGAATCTCAATATAGTTTTGAGGATTTTACATAAAATCACTCCAACAGAAACAATCAGTTCACAGATACCTGAAGATGCTGCTGGCATCTTTAATCACCACAACAAGCTCAATTTTCATTGCCATGTGTTGAGAAATATGGTCCTGTAAGTCACCATTCAGACAGCCAAACCAGCTGGCTATTTCAACCAACCAAACCATTCATATGGTGCTGGATTTTCCACCACTCTTCTGCCAGCTGATGCTGCAGGGCAGTTGAAGCAGTTGTTGCTTCAGCTGCTATCAGGAACAGGAGTATCAGATTGAGAACAAAGACACAACTAAACAGCTATTTGCAGGAGCAGTTCATCACATCCTGACTAATACTTTACCCAGATTTTCCGACGTATCAATAGATCCCCATTCTTCTGCTACATCTGTCTGGAGTGCACAAAAACTAGATCTTGCCCACAGCAGCTGCAATTATTCTCCTAAGAATAACATCCATTTTACTACGCTGACTGAAAGAGCCTGTCCCTGGGTATTGTTGCTAGCTGTTTCTCTTCATTATACACAAACTAATTCAGTATCACACATTGATTGAGACAGCTGGTCATTTTTCCCTAAAGAGAAGTAAATCTCATTGTGCACATACCCAGAGGAATTAGCACATATGTGGCCTGGGCTTTATAGGTTGCTACGTCCCACTGGATTCTGTTCAAGCAAGCAGGGGGAACCAGATGCTCAGCAGGGAAAACCAGATTCCTCCTTACACCATACACTGGGTACTCAAGCAAGTGTTACTTATCCTTCTGCAGCAACTTTTTCCTTCTATAGCGCTGCTTGGAAGGACGAAAAACTGCCTTTAAAGATTGCTCCAAAATAATTCAGGTTGCCAGCAATGGCTCTGTCCTCCAAATGGAAAGACTGGCTCTTTCCTTTCCCTGCTCTGTTTTTAACCCACCCCATTCTTCCCAAGGAAGGCCAGTGCCTATGGTGTGGAAGTAGACTTTGCAGAAGCCCTTCTTCCTCCCTCCAATGGGGGTCCCCCCTCCTCTAGTGGAATCAGATTCATTATGAACTTTTCTGAGGCACGTTTGCACCTTCACAGAAAGCAAATTCACTTCACATGCCAAAGCACAGACATTTTATTGCACGCAAGGCTTTCAATACATAGTTACTCCTAGAGCTGCTGCCACAAGCAAGAAGGGAAATAAAGCCACTTGCCCATTAGTTAACTCTACCCTTCAATCCTAGGCAGAGAACAAAGGAATGAAATTAATCCTAGGCAGGCAGAATGGAGAGGAAAAGACCTATCTATCCATAAGAAAGATGAGCCTCCTAATCCATCAGCTCACAAAAGATGAGGCAGATCTCTTCTTTCACCTATGACTTGTCTCTGTCTCTCACAAAAGACTGTAGTCAAATACTTTGAGAAAACTGAGATAATGGCCTTGTCAAAGACAAACCCAGGTGTGGGACTAGCTGAAAATGAGAGAATCCTATTATCAAGGTTCAAGTTGGATTATGACATTTGGTAAGAAATTGGGAGTTGCCTTCAAAGTCCCCTTGTGGTTGAGGACGCTGGCTGTGAGGACAGTCCCTCCAAGGGCTCTTTCCAGGGCAGAGACCTCCTCATGTGCCAGGGAATTTCCTCTGTTTCTGCTCCTAGCTGCAAGCCAACTGCTGCAGGATTTGTGAAGCTGTAGTGTATAGGATGAAATGGATCAATAGATCATTAAACAAGAGAACTGCAATTTAAAAAAGCTGTGCACCATGCCATCTTCACAATATCTAGCTATAATAGCAGCAGTAATATCAGCTGTATTTTAAGAACCCTGAAAAAAATATTTTGGTTCATCTCATGTAGCATAGTCAAAGACATGTTCCCTACCACAGAGAACAGTTTTAAAGTTCTGTGTTAAGCTGCCACAGGAATAGTCAAAAAACCCTGCACGATATATGGCAAACAACAGATATCCTTTTGAAAGGACAGATTGCAATTTGGCTATTTTAAAGATAGGATTTTTGCTCTGAAAGGCTGACTTAAATAAACTTGGCTGTGTTCAGACTTATTCAGTATTTAGTAGCTTGGTAACATCTTATTGGACTACAAATTTCACGTGGACACACACCTTGAAGAACAACAAAAAGTGTACAAAGTGCTCTCTTACTAATGACAAAACATGACAGCCCATTCTAAAGCCTACCTTTCTATGTTAGTATGTGAAACTATGTTGAAGCCTTTTTTCCAACCTTCCTCAAGTAAACCAAGTTCTCTAAAAACCCAATCTCTTTTACTTTTATCAGGCTTTGCCCTCAACTGAATACTTGGAGTATATTCCAACAAATAAGGTTTACACTCCCCTGAGTACTTGTATTTTATTTTGAATTGATCTTTCTTAAACGAACCCCAGGCATCACAAGAGCAGAGTGAACTGGCTGCATAAATCTTCAAGTCCAGTTCCTTGCACCACTGGCCACCCTCTAAGAAGTAACGCACATTAACAGAGGATTTCCTTATCTTCAGATGATCCTGCAAACCCACTGTAGAAAAACTCCAACTAATTAAAAACTGTTCCATGGGAAGAAGAGGTGGAGCACTCATATCTTGAAAGGTATTTAATTGAATTTCTTTCCACCAGCAGTTGGTGACCAAACAATAGTCCAGATAGAACTGTGCAATTTCTTTTAAGAATGACATGCTGTAAGGACACATGCATCTGCAAATATGAATAAAACAAAGAAACTGCTAAATGAATCTAAATGTGAACTGAAGTAGAATAGATTTCCCCAGTTTGTATTGTGAAATGGAAAGAAACAAATAAAGGAACTAGCAGATACTAAAGTGAATAGGTCAACTAATTAAAATGGTCTTATTTTATAATTAGAAAACTCAACTTACACTAGTTAAAACATGTATTTCTGAAATGGTGCTCACTCCAGTAGGAAATTAAAAAACTGTATATTTTGACACCTTTTGCAATCTCCAGAAGAAAGTGCTTCATGCTGAAACACCCAGACCCATTTTCCTCTGATTTCAGTGTGTTGTCTTCAGTGAAAACACTGGCAAGTGTCGCAGTGCATACAACACCAGCTGCTCCCACCTTTTAAACTCATCTCCACACAACCCATGCAAGAGAACTGAGCTTTTGACCTGCAAATTCCCCATTTAAAAATAATGATTATACCCTTTAGCTACTAAGAGCAATTAAGCCTCTATGGATGAGCAAAACGATCACATTCTGCAGTCTCAAACTCCATGAGAATTCCCTGTCAAAACATATTTCTTTGTCCATTAACCAGCAGGTTTTAACTGTGTCTTCTAACAGCCCTCAAAGTAAGGTCCCAGGGTAATGTGCCTAACAATTTTCAGTTCTTCAAACTCAAAGCATGCTTTAGTTATTGACAAAGGCTTTTTGTATTTCAAAAGTTCACCACATACCAAAGATAAACAAGACAAAACAAAGGACACTCCTGAAAAAATAACACTTCACAAGAAAAATAAGCTTAGAACAAATGCTCATCCCAGTGTTATATTTGACTTAATCTCTTCCTCCTTCAGACTTCTACTTGAGCAAGTATTCTTTGCTTAATATGTTCTCTCATGTTCCTGGAAGTTTGCTTCAATATATTGAATAATTTTTTATTTTTTAGTGAGCTGCAAGTCACTAAATACAATTCATTACAGCACAGATTGTCTTAAGACATGCTTCACACTAGCACTGCCTGTGTTACTCCAGTGCTGAATGCAATTCATGTAGTCAACAAATAATTATGCAAAAGCATATTACAGCAGTACTTCACCGATAAGCACAATGCTGGTAGAATAAATACAGGGTATCATGCAGCCCAACTGTGAGGAGCTTGCAATTTACTGCCCATTGATACTGAACTTTCTACATAAGCACTGATCTCTATTATATGTACATGAGTAAAAGCTTAATTTCTCACACAGATAGCTCTAAATTTGGAAAACTTTTTTTCCCCTCTGCAATTATTCATAAAATAAAATTTGCATTTCCCAAAAAATCTTTCAGATTACCTATGCCAAGACTTTGGATTTTAAAACTAATATGCTGAACTAGCATCAACCAAGTGTTTAAACTTGTTACTAATAAACAGTACTTCTTCCACAAGAAGTACTGATTTAGAATAAGCCAATGCAAGTTACAACCATGGAAATTCTGGTGAGAAGAAGGAAAAAAAGTTTACAGCAAGGGTGGTGAAATGCAGCATCAGCACCCTCTCTCCAACATTCCGCCCCACTACACCAGCACTAGACTGGGGGTAAGCAAAATCTTGGGAAGGGACATGCCCAGGACATCTGACTCTCACTGATCAGAGGGACATTCCATACTATAGGATGTCTGCTGACATAAAGGTAACAAAAGGAGAAGGAAGCAGGGGCATTTGTTATTTACAGTGTTTGTCTTTCAGAGCAACCATGTGCTGAAGCCCTGTTTCCTGGGAAGTGTCTGGACATACAGCTATGGGAATGAGATCAGAAGCACCTGAGCACTGCTGACAACAAAGTCAGCCAACAAAAAAACTCATAAAAGTTTCATTCATTGCATCTTTTAAAAATAAACAGAAAGAAATTATTTTAAAATTTTCATTTCAGTTATGAACTCACTTTAAATAATGAATGCCTGTTTTCTCTCAAGTGATTGTGCTATTCATGGTGCTAGTAAGCAAAAAACTCAGCAAATTCCTCCTGAACCCATACGATTTAACTCACTTTTAAATAATTTCCCAATGAGGTGAAACCCAAATACTACAGCAGCAATGAGAGAAAAAAATAATCTGAATATTCTTCAATAAGCAAATCCAAAACTAAAAAAACTCAGTTTCTCAGACAGACTGCTTGACATCTTTTATTCCTCAATCTAAGAAGCATAAGATATTATTAAAACAAGCTAAACTTAATGCAAGAAACTATTTCCCATAACCTAATTTAAAATTTTAAACACATGTCAAAAGAGAAGAATATGTCCTCCATAAAATGTTCTGCTGACTTAAAAAAAAAAACTGTATAAATTAGCACACATGAGCAGCAATTTCTCATGAATGTTAATACAACCAAACTAAATCAAATAAACATGATGGGAGAAAAAAATTGCAAGCAACATCATTATGCTTATCTGGAAGAAAAGTAAGTTAGGATAAATAGGAATTTTATTTTCTCTTGGTGACACAGCAGCAGTACCACTTTCAAAGTCCCATCACCAATGTTCAATACAGTCCCAGTACTTCAATTGCTTTTTTAAATAAAGATGAGGTTATTTCCAAAATACTGCCAGGAGTAGCTACATTTTCATTTAAAGCATCCATATACTGTGCATTTAACTGTGAGTGTTCCAAAGTGATTCATGCTGCTTCCTCTTCCCCACTGCCTCGAGTCCACTGTCTGAGTCTGGCACTCCTCAACATATCAGGCTTTATTTTAACTACAAATTCATGGAAGCAAGAAGCATCTCTAGTATTTATTTGAATTGTGCCTAGTACACACTTTCAGGCTGTGAGAAATATGTTTTAATTAACAAACTGGGGAAAAAATTCCACCAGTTAACAAGAAGTAGTGTAAGCTGATGATAGGAATTAACAGTTGATCGATACGATGCTTTCTGTAGGTGGGTCTTCACCATGAGAGAACATTTAAGTGCAAGACATTCAAATAGCTACAAACTCTTCTGAGGAAGAACATCAATATTAGAACTTCAACAGCTCTTCCTAGAAAGTTTTAAAGTGTGTGAATCCAGATGATCAGGTGGCACAGTGATGAAGAAAACAACTGACAGCCAATTCAGCAGAACACACAGGAAGATACAAGACTCTACATCTAAATTGAAATTTAAATACCTCTTTATTGCTCCTGGAAGATCTAAACTGAATGGAATTCGATAGGAAGACGCTAAAGTGTCATCCACAGCCTTGCTTATTTCCTGCAGCTCTCTTAAGGAAACGCAGCCAAGTAAAGCAGCCAGTTCACAGTCCTGTGATTGAATAAGCCTATCTTGTTCTTCAATTTCTCTTCTTAGCTGTTGATCTTTTCCTTCTAATACGGCCAGTCTCATTCGTAGATCTTCAATTTCTTTCTGCATAGAACAGAAACCAAAGTTTACTATGAACCCTATAAAAGAAACCCATTTGCCCCTAAGAAAAAGAAGTATAAGTGTCAGAAGTAGCATGAATTAAATTTGTCCAGTTTAGCAAACATTAAATGAGACATCCACTTGCTGACACAAAAATTCTTATGTCAGCTGTATTTAGAAACTCTAGTGCTTCCAACTCACCACCTCCATTTCAACACCTACACTTCAGGTTCCTCTTCCAACACCTACTGTCAGCCATCTCTTATTTTTAAAATACACAGGTATTTCCCAGGTTCACAAGTTAAAAACTTCCACCAAAAAACCATATGTCAGGTCATCCATGGCAACAGAATCTTGTTCTACAGACTGGCAGCTGAACTGATCAAACATCTATCCTGCAGAATATCCCTGCAATGTTTTGTCTAATTGTTCTAATATCACATGAAGCACAGGATGCAAACAGAGAATCACTATCTAACCAGCCCTCCTGATAACATTTCATTTTAACTAAAAGCACAAAATCCCTTCCTTGACTTAAAAAGCACAGAACCTCAACTTCAGTTGCACTCCTTTTTCTAGAAGTTCATTCTGTGTGCATTATGATATTGATATTTCTTGCAAGAGCAAAATATAACTTTTAGAATCATAGAACTGTAGAATCATGAGTGCTGGAAAAGAGATCCAAGATCATTGTGCCCAACCCTTGACCGAACAGCACCTTGTCAACTAAACCACAGCATTAAGTGCTATGTCAAGTAATTTTTTTCACCATTTCCAGGGATGATGACTCTACCACCTTCCTGGGCAGCCTGCTCCAAAGCCTGACCACTCTTTCAGTGAAGAAATTCTTCCTCATGTCCAGTCTTAGTCTCTCCTGGTACAGCTTGAGGCCATTTCCTCTTGTCCTGTCACTGTTACCTCGAAGAAGAGACCAACGTGGCTACAACCTCTGTTCAGGTAGAGAGTAATAAGGTCCCCCTGAGCCTCCTTTTCTCCAGCCTAAACACTCCCAGCTCCCTCAGCTGCTCCTCAGCAGACTTGTGTTCCAGACCCTTCATCAGCTTCATTGCCCTTCTCTGGACATGCTCAAGCACCTCCATGTCCTTCCTGAAGTGAGGAGGCCAAAAATAATAAAAAGCTTCATTAATTTGTACATCATCCTTGCAGAGGTTTTTCCCTGAAAACCCAACAGATAGCTTGCATCCAAGGAAGCAGCACTTCTTGGAGAATTTCTTGAAGGAATCTCAGCTGCTGAGTTAAAGTTGTCATCAAACTAGTTGAACACCATACTGGAGAATTTGATTCTATTCCTACACTTCTTACTCCGTAAAACTTTGCAAGCCACTTAAACTATTATCTCCACAGATGGCCACAGACCATATGTTCATCATTTCCACACAACCTGCAAGAGGTCTCTGACATGCTATCTATAGGCTCCCAACAGAAATCAAAGCTCAATTTCAAGCTCAGATCAGATTAAGTACAACCAAAAATAAAAATTAAAAACAAAAAGCTAGAAACCCAAAACCAAATCTTTAATAAGTAAATAACTAGGTATTACAAAACTGATGTTAGAAACAACCATATGGTTTTTTATGGCAATTCACTTCTCCATCCTCCATCTGAGCAAATGGCAATAACACCCAAAATGGTGTTACAGAGATAAAATTAAGTGGGTTTGAATCACTAAGATACCATGTTGATTAATACTGTAAAAAGAGCCCACTCACAAATTAATAAATTTGTATTCAAAAGAAGGTTTGAGTGGCACACAGTAAAAGGGTTCTGGGGTCAAATAGTGAGTAATGAAGATAAAATAGTATTCTGAATATCTAGACAGACATTTCAGATATGTATGAGGTAGGGATCTAGGGGGGGAAGAAAGGCATACTTTAATATTACAGACTCTTATAAAACATATGTACTATGCACAGATAACAGACTTCAGCATTTCTCTGCTTTTTATAGCTTCACTTCATAACCTTAACATTATTTTAATGTTTTCAATGCAATTTGCATGAAGTTTAGTTCATTAATTTTGTTAACAAACGTACTTTCAGGTTTGTTGCACTGTAACCAGCTTCCCCAGTACCATTTAGAACAAAAAGAAATCATTCTTGCATGTTCAAAGGTTGGCTAGCCCCAAAATTTCAACTTATAATAGTCCTGCACGCTAGGTTCGTCAATTATTTTCTTCCTTCTTTGGTTTCAGATATAGCAAGAAGAGAATGGTGTGGCCCATGTTTCAACCCACAGGCATTTGTCAAGGACAGAAAGGTCAGCAGACCAAAAACATCAGTTTTGTTTCTCTCAGTCTCAAATTAGGCTTTCAGTGTGCACAAAGAACCATTCTGTCTCTGTGTTACTGGCTTGGGAATACTGCCAAAATCATAATAGGGCCTACTTAATACAGAGACCTCCATATTCTGTGAAAACACAGTAATTGCAATCACTGCAATAAGCAACTTACATGGGAACAGAAAGGAAGATGAATCTGGTTTTACAATCACACTTTTAGTACTGAAATGAACAACATAAATAGATACCAGAACCACACAATCTGCATTCACAGAAAGAAAGCTGCTCTGCTTAGGAATAGTTCACAGGCATTCTTGGAAGCACGGAAATTTTAATCAGTAAACTGGAATTCTCCCACATTCTTTTCCAGAAATGTAAAGAAGCCTTTAGCATGCTCTTGGTCAGCCTCCAGGGACAGATAAAAAGGGCTTAAAGTCACAGCATGGAGCAGCACATGATATTCATCTCACTAAACATAAGCTGGAGTCTTACTTTGCAGATTTGAGTCTAAACTGAGACTTCCAACATGACAGCTAATCAGTAATGATTGTAAACCTCCAGGTTCACTTATGGACTGATGGTCTCCATGAAGTAGAGACTGCAGCAGAAACATTAATATGTAAATTATAGATACTGCCACAGGTTTTCAAATCCCTGAAGACAAATGCAGAACCAACAGGAGAGAAGGCAGAATAAAAAGTAAAGAAAAGTGGGGTTAAGGAAAAAAAAAATTACTTCTGATCATGAAAGATTTTGGGCAGGAGCAATCTTTAGGGGATGCTGGGTGCAACCAATCACCACAGATCAGTCTTCTCCAGAACCTTGAATTCCTGGTAATATTGACAAAATGCTAATAAACCACACAATGGTGTGGTTAATTTTTCCTTAGTATAACTACAATAGAATAAAGATTCAGCTTGAGCAAGTGTAAAAATTAGCTGTTATGGAGTCTTAACTACAGCAGTTCTCAGTTCAATATCTTGAGGTGGCTCTTGGATGTCCAGATTAAAATAGTTTTCTGCACACTGATAATGCTGAACTACACTATGTCTCCTTGTACATGTTGATGAAATAAACCTAAATCTTACAGAGATGATGAGTAGAATAAAAAAAGACATTTCTTCACCTAAGTAAAATTTTGTAATGTCCACATAATATGTTTTTCTGTATTTCTTTGTGGGTTTTTGTATATATATATAAATTTATGTGTGTACACATGTGAAGATTACTATACTATTGGAACCACCAAAGGAATGAAAATATCACAAAGACAGATTTCAAGACAAGACCACAGAAAAAAAGGAAAATTAGATCTACTAGCTCTCTAAGGTGCCACATCACTGAGTGTGATCACCAAGGTTTAGAAGACACATAACCAGACAGTATGTTGAGATTTTTGAAGGACGGTGAAAAGAAAGAGCTAAATTTTGCTTAAAAGGCTTGTAGACTTAAATTTGGACTAATGCCATCTTGAAACATTCCATTTGCCAAACTATCACGTTGTGACATCACGTGTCAGCATAAAGCTATTGTTAGCAAATGCTGACTGCTTTGTGATGATTCCTTCATCCTTATGAAAAGTGTCAATCATCTTTCAGGAAGAAAAGCTGGGTAAAAGATGTATTTATAGTAAATTCTAACCAGAAACAGATGAAAACTTTTTGTCTTCAAATAAAAACTTCTGAAGATCAGTGTAATATTCTAATGTCAAATTACAACAAAGAGCACGCTTAAAAAGATAATGAGGAAAGTTTAAGCATGCACACAAGCCACCAAACCTTCCAGTTCTGCCTCTCTGTAATGAGATTAACACAACTCCTGTGGCTGCCATCTCCAATCATCACTTAGATTATCGACTGGACTCCAGCCAAGGCTCTAATTACTACACAGAAGCAAAGTCGCTATTACAATAAATTTATTTAATTCTGTGTGACAGCTTACAAGGTTTTCCCCACACAGCACTGGCTCCTTGTACACAACTTTGCAGCTCTGTTACCTGTAACCGTTTCTTCTCTTGGAACAGCTGGTTTCGTTTCGTGGCCGAAACCTGTGTCCTCTCCTGGTAAGTTGATCTCAGAAGTCTGTGCTCTTTTTCATGACAAAGACCATTTTCTTCATGTCTAACCCTTTGAAAAAAACATGACAAAGGCTAAAAATTAGTGATCTTCATGAGTTTCAGTGTCTCAAGGATTAAATAGATCAGAATGCTACATGTTACCTTCAGAGTCATAACACTCCACCACCAGAATGAGAGGTTTTTTTTCCTTGGCATATCATCCTTTATTATCTCAAACATTTACACTGTTTTTACAACACAATGAAGAAAGAAAATGGAAAGCTTGTATAGCTTCAGGCTTCCCCCAGCTTCATCATATTTCAGAAATTTATCCATCACTGCCTTGAAAGAGACAAAACTAAGGCATGTAGTTTCTATCAATACAGAGAAAAATCTCTTAGACAGAAGTTTAGAAACTTGCCAAAGCCAGTTTTGCAGCTTCTGTCAGCTTTTCGAGACTACATTAGAGATCATCTGGAGTGTTTGCTCCACAATGCCAAATTTTACTTCTCTCTTGCACAGTGAGTTCTTTCAAAATCGCAGTCAGTGGGCTTCCTCCCAGTCATCTGTACAGCCCTCAGTCGTAAATCTTTGCATGACTGGACTCCAAGGTAATCAGCACATTATGTTAAGTATCAATTCCATAATCAGCCTCTCAAAATGCACCTGCAAACAATGCAAATCCATTTTGCCCTCCATCTTCCCTCATGAGGGCAAGTGCACTTGCAAGGGCAATTGCATTTCTGTGTTCATCTCTAGAGACAAGTGCATGCATCTCCACATGAAGAATACAGATTCATTTCAGTGTCTTCTTTAAAAAATACTGTGTCTCAAATAGTGTTTTTGAGGCATGATTTCCCATCGTAATCTTGCAAAGCAAATACATCCATGCCACACATAAAAACATGCATCATAAGTCTGGTGCAAGCATGATTAATCACGTAATTATGATCTCCATGCACACGTGTTTAACAAGTGTGCAGAACAAGAGGTTTTCATCTATTCTGCAGGACCATCAAAAGACACACAGGCTTTTACTCCCTCTCTATGGGCTGCAGAATGTACTGAAAAAGCAAAATAAAGCCTCAGGACTAACACAGGTATCATTAAGCAAGACAGACATAATGACAGTGTAACTGCATTTCGGTATTAACAGCATGCAGAGACATCCCTATTATGAGGTGCTAGGCCATCACTGTGCCTTACAATCATTACAGGTTCCTGTGGCTCCAACCAACCATGCTTTCCAGCAGGTCTGAAGCCACCTCCTTCCAAACTAGAGCTGCATCATTCCTAGAGAGGTACCCAATTTCCAAGTGGATGACAAAAATTTAGGAAAAAATCCATTAAAAACTTTCATTTTCAGAACTTTCTTGGAAATTCCATGTGTATCTGTCTACTTGGTCCTGCTGAAAGGAAACAAGATCTCTCTGATCTCACCAAACCTGACTGATTGCACAGCCACAGCATTTGTTGTTTCTAAGCCAAACACAACCAAATCTGGCTCCCACTACACGACCCAAATATCCTGTGTCAACATCAAATGCAGTCACTTAAAAACTCATCTCATAATTTAGTCAAGTAAAACAACTGGGGCATGAATTTCAGCTTTCTATCTTAAATAAGCTGCCATACACACTTTTCTTGTAAAAATACGAGATTGACTTAACTATAGTAAAACTGCAATGATCTGGTCTTCTGAGGCTAGTCTGATCATCTTTTTAATTTTCCAGGTTAAAAAAACAGTCTTCTTGGGTATATTTGTTTTGCTGCAATTCAGAATGAAAACAGAAACTGAAACCTACAAATTTTCCTTGAGGAAGCAGTTACATTTTCCACTAAAAATACTGTTGGAACAGAAAGGACTTAAACCCCTGTACAGAGGACAAAAGGTACTCTTGCTGTATCAATGAGACAGACCACAGACAAAGCAGTGAAAAAGGCTTCAAGAATCAAGCAAGCAAATAAAAGGGTGTCACAACAACAGTAGCTGAACTTAAGCTCAAAGAAAGGAGTGTACACAAGACAGAAAAGGGAAGAGGATATTCATCTGATCCTGAAGAATGGCACTGCTCAGACCGGTGCGAAGAGAAGAGTTACAGATCTAATAATCCAAAGAACAGGAAAACTTTCATAAATATGTTATAACATCTATTTTATATATAAAAGTATTATATATACGTTATACAGGATAAAAATAAGCAAATGGTATCTGAGGGATGCTTTAATGACTCAATTTCTATGACAAAGAAGACATCACCACCTCTAATGCCAAAATCATTATTACAAATTAATGCATAGAGAAAACACATTTTAATGACAAAATAGAGAATGGTGTATCCTAATCTTTAAGGAATGGTAAAACAGCCTCTTAGAGCCTCAGAAAGCAGAAGGAAACAGCTCTGAGGGAGTGCAGCTTGTTTTAAACCTCCCTTATTACTAGATGCTATAAATAGAGTCTAAAAATACCTTCCAATTCTCCAATTTCACAAAAAAAATTATCTGTACTGATTTTATCTAATTTTCACGTCTATCAAAAATTACACCCAAATGTATTGACTAGCACACTGAAGCCTTTATGTGAACAAGCTGCCAGAAAACAAAAGGCTTCTCTTCTTTAGTTTGTGCTACTGCATTTGAGAATAGCTTTTAATACCTCAAAAGTATCTTCTTATAACAACAGTAACTAGGAGCATGGATGAAAACAGACCAAGAAATAGAGACTTTTTTCTTTTTTTTTTTCCTAAGCTAACTACCCCTCTTGGGCCATCCAACACATCTCACATTCCTCCCATCTTTGAAGTTATCCCTTCAAGACATAGTTTAGAATTTATTTCAGTGACTTTGTACAGCGCTGAGCTCAATATTGCTATCTGAGAAGTGGCATACAAAAGGAAGCTCCCAAAGATCTGTTCATATCAAAAAATAATCTGGTTTTTACTTTATATTTAAATATCCTTTCATTGCCTGAAAGGGAGCATCAGCTTTAACTCCACAGGGAAGCGTTGCTCAAGCCGCGTTGCTGTTGTGTGCTCAAGCTGCTGTGTCAAGGATTCAATCCCATTCCCACTCAACATCAGTGAGAAATGTTCCATTTAATTCGCCAGTTTATCATGATCAATGTTTTTCAGGGGAATTCTGACAGAATCATAGAAAGAAAAAAAAAGGGGAGCAGGGTGGGATTTTCATAAACAAGCTCCATATTGATACATTAGACAGTCATTAAAACTATTATAATTATACATAAGTTGTATTCTGCATTTTGAGAAAAAGGGAAGCATCATTTTACGCAATAATGAATCAACAAACTTACCAATGATCAGCAGCCCAGTGCAATGTTGCCTGAACTTGGGTCATGAACCTTTCCAAAAAGCTGCTAACTGAAGGATGCCTTGAAGGAAGCTGAAATTTGAAAGAATTTTTCTCCTTCTCCAGTTCTTCCAGTTTCCGTCTAAATTTATCAGCTAAAAAATTAAAAAAAAAAAAAAAAAAAAAAAGTTTTCTCTGATGGTTCTTCTTCCTCTTTTCATAAAGTAGATCAGTCTGTTTTGCTCAAGGACAAGTTAACAAGACTACATTGTAAAACATCAAACAACCAAGATGTCAAGATACTTTTTCTATGACAAAGACAAAACTGCAGGCTTCCCAACAATTTTCTAATTTCCTAGGGCTCCAAAGAATTGGCTCAAAGTTATCATCCATGGTCTTCCCAGAGTAACAGCTGAGAATTAAATTCTAGGAAAAGTGCTAATCTTGGCTGCTTAAGTTTGTCTTAAAACTTCGATAGCAGTTACACACTTAAATTTTGACCCAACAAAAGAATTGCATTGTTATTAGGTCAAGAACTGAAGAATCACACATGATATAGCCACATACTTCAGCAGAAAATGCACACGCAATTATAGCAATTAAACAATTATCACATCCCGTGCTCTCCTGAATTATGCTCAGGTTATCATCTGAAACAAAAAAGATTTACCTTCAGCTTTAAATAAAAATAACAGTAGTCTCCAAGAGATTGCTTTGATTCTACCATAACCCTACACATTTCTAAGAGTAATCACTTCCCCATGTAAGTTGCTTTCTGTCCCTGTATAGAAAACAAAGGAACATCATTCTAACTACTAATTATTAATTCCTGTACATGCATCTTCTATTGTGCCACTATACCAACAAAATCACATACATGACAGATAACAAGCCTGCCAGTCCAGGACAGAACACCTTTGATGATACATTAGTCAAATTAGAGAGTTTTGAGCTAACCCACAAATGGAAAACCTTTACAGTTCAGTACTTTGCTTGTGACCTCACTGCATATGATTTTGTGTGATTAGCAATCCTTTTAACATTTTCAATACAATATGTTACTATCAGAATAGCATCCATCTGTGCATGCTTTTTATTGCTTATTTTCTTTCTTTAGCCTCTGGGGGGATTTAAGACGAGAAGTTGCTTACATTTGCTGGTTTAGCAAAATGATGCATTTTTACAACAGTCTATCATTAGTATTGATCTCCATTCTGCTTCTGAGCCAAAGAGGAAGAATAAAGACAGAGACCATATTAATAAGACTAGATCTTTTCCCTGTCCCAGCACACTGTTCCAGGGTAAATTCACTTTGGTGTTATCATTGGGGTGCAAAACATCAGAAGGCCCTTGCTGAAATGAGAGCCCTACCCTACACGTACCCACGTGCATCCTATTCCTGTAAAGTAGTGGAGGTGAACCACATCTGTGATGCATTTCTCAGGGGCCACAGCTAAGTAGCTTCACCCTACCCCTACCAACACACTGAAAATTGAGCTGAGCTGAGACTCCCAACCCCATATTTTGTCCAGAAAAACACATCAGCACTTGCATGCTAATATGCCACTTGGCATTTCAAACTCAGCCATCCAAAATACCACCGTTACAAACAGAATAGTAAGGGTTGAAAAGGCTGGACTGTGACCAGTGACCACTGAACACCAAACCACATGGAAACACTTCCTTTTATTCACAATATTCATCACTGGGCTTGCTGGGAGTTGTGGCAACCCTCTACAGCCATTTAACAACGTCGTCATTGTTCTTCAACGTAATTGTGTTTAACTGTGTTTGTGTGTCCAGTTGTTTCATCGTTCTATTCCTACCCCTCCTGGCCCTAGAAACAGGCTATTTTGGGAAGGAAAACAGATGAGGGGATCCACATGCCAATTCCTTCTCTCTATCTCATTAAGTCTTGGCTGCATCCTGCTCTATATATTCCAATCTACACAGTATTCAATTAGTTTCTACTAACAGACATTTCTAAATAATTTGTTCCACTGGCATTTTATAAGTAATATGGCTGGTCATATCCACTTATCTCTCTGCACTAGATGATTTTTTTATCCTTTTATCTTTTCAGCATCACAGTTAAGGGTTATGTCTTAAGAGACTCCAGCACCACTAAGCCGAACACTGCTGCACTCAGCTTTTAGAATCCTCTCCTGGAAAGGAAACCCCTGCCATTTGACCTGGCTGATATCTTCAGTGCATGGAGAGACCAAAGAGCCTCAGTGCCAGCTGCAGAGCAGGGAACCATGCAAATAAAGGTCATCTCAATCCAGCTTTCAGTGCTGCAGCTCAAGAGAAATCTGGATCAAGCACAAGCAATGGAAATGATCAGAAGTCTAGCCAACAGGATGTGAAAGAGGGAAATAAGTAGGGTTCCTCAGATTAGCAGAGATAAAGACTGAGGTAACTTCCAGCACTACTGCAAGCCAGCAAGCTGCAAGGAAAGCAGTAATATAATGTTCCCTTAGAACCTGACTCCTCAGTAGCAAACCTGAGTTGCAGCAAATGATATGCGAAAAAAAATTAGATATAGTGAGGCACTAAGTCTAACTGCCAGGGTTAGACAGGAAATCTCCAGTGTTGGTTTCCAGGTCAGACAAACATCTCTCAGGAATAGCTCTGGCAGAGTTACAAGGTTGAGGCCAGAAAAATCAAATGCCTTCTCTTGTTTTAACAAGGGAAAGTGCCAGATTCTGCACCTGGGATGGGGCAACCCTGGATGTATGGACAGACCAGGGAATGAGTATGGAAAGCAGTGCCAAGAGGGCCAACCATGTCCTGGGGGGCATCAGGCACAGCATCAACAGCTGGGCAAGGGAGGGGATTGTCCCGGTCTGCTCTGCACTGGGGCAGCCTCACCTCGAGTGCTGTGTGTGGGTCTGGGCACCACAATGTAAGAAAGACATTGAACTGTTACAGAGTGTCCCAAAGAGGGTAATGAAGATAGCGAAAGGCCTTGAGGGGAAGGAAGCCGTGTGAGGAGCAGCTGAGGTCACTTTTTCTGTGCAGCCTGGAGGGGAGACCCCATTGCAGTTACAGCTTCCTTGTGAGGGGAAGAGGAGGGGGCAGACACTGATCTCTTCTCTGGGGTGTCCAGTGACAGGACCCAAGGGAATGCCCTGAAGTTTTGTTGGGGGAGGTTTAGGCTGGGTATTAGAAAGAGGTTCTTCATCAAGAGCATGGTTGGGAACTGGAACAGGATCCCCAGGGAAGTGGTCACAGTACCAAGACTGACAATTCAAAAAGTGTTTGGACAATGCTCTCAGGCTCATCATGTGATTCTTTGGGCTGTCCTTTGCAGGGCCAGGAGTTGGACTTTGATGATCCATATTCCAGCTCAGAATATTCTGTGTGATGTCTTCCACCATATTTTCTATGATTTTTCAGCCAAGAAGCAGAGAGAGAAGGCCTTTGCTATTGCTAAGTCATCAGACTCACAGATGCAACTTTCTTTTACGTTAACTTTAGTCTTTTAAACATGTTATTCCAACACAGAAAAGACCTTCACAGAATCCAAGAACACACTGATAGACTGAGACACTAAAATAAACCACACATATTCAAGTATCTCCATCACAAAGAAAGGCTTAATACTTTCTCTGTCTCATAGTTCACTTCAAAATAAGTTAAGTAATGCACGTCTTACATGCCAAAAGTAATCCCCTCATTTGATGAAGTTCTTAAATGAACAAACTTTCATATAATCAATACATACTGTTTTACAGAAGCATTTAAAATGAGGCCTAATTCTCTTAACCAGCCTTTTATTTCACTATATTCTGGTGCCAGCTTGCTGCCTTGCAGAGTCCTACAGATACCCTAGACAAAGTTCCTACTTCAGACCAAACAGTAAAAGTTAACTCTTAAATTACTCTCCACTGCAATCCATTACCGTGCAATCCACTACTGCCTGTGTACCTCAGACATCCCACTCACTTTAAAGTCAACCCAGAGCACAGGCCTGGAAGATGCTGACTAACTGCTGTTTTCAATTAAACAAGCAGCAGTCAGAAAACAGTAGTGCCTCCAAAGACCATACTTTGTAATAGCTTTGAGTAAAGGAAGCAATTTCCATAATTTCTAATTGACCATGTGAGAACATCTGGCTACCTCTCTACTTTTTACATACTCTAACATCGGTTTCATTCCTCCGAAGAAAAGGTTCACTTTATCAGAACTATTTATCATCACTAAAAACATTTAAGAAAGTCGTCTCAATAAAGACAGAACTTCATTTGCTATGTAATGCATATATTTATGTTTGTTTATGTCTGTGCTAATAAGTGGGAAGATAATCAATCATGCTATTCTACAAATTGCTGGATATTAAAAAAGTGTTTCTTCAGCTAGCTGAACTAGGGAAGGTAATTTGATCTTGCTCCACAATTCATTAAACAACCTCTTCTCTTTTGCTCTTGCATCCCCCCCAAAATCTGAAGGTCTCAGAACAGGATTTGTGTAGGTTTTATAAGCATAACTCACACACTGCAGCTCTAAAATATTTTTTCTTGCCTGCTAGATACTCCTGGAGACACATAATTTCCCCACCAATCACTTTCTTAAACTTCAGGGGCCAAGATGACTGAAGTGTCTCATATGCTCAGCACCAAAGATAGTTATGTATTTTGTAAGAACCAAAGAAGTCTCAGGTTCAGATCCAAAGACTCCTCTAGCATCCTGTATCCAAAATCACACACAGTAACAGGACTTCAGAGAGGAGACTAAGAACCAGGGTGCAAAGTGTCCCCTTTCTGTTCCTGAAACTAATGTCTGTCAGCTAAAAGACTTCCTGTGCAAGACACTACTCTTAGATCTCTTTGCTGCTTTAAGTAGGAAAAAGAAATAAAACCACCAACTGGTGAACATCTATGCACCAGAAACTTAGCTCTTCTCAGGCTATCTATGCTTTTTGGTCTCCAAAATACCCTATAACAGAGAATATAAAAATTGAATCATGAATTATTTAATCAAATACCCCATTTGGTAACTTGAGGAGTCTAATGTGGAACTTGAATACGGGGAGCATATGGAGAGCAGACTAGTAAGCAGGATATCTACAGCCCGGTTACTAGCATTGGCCTCCTGCAAAATAACTTGCAGGGGAAAATGCAGATCAATTAATATCCAAGTATGACAGGTAAAGACATATACTGTGATAAGAACTGATGGCATTACAGGCACCTGGAATACCTATCTGCTCTTAACTTACAGATGAAATAATTAACAATTTAACAGTACCAAACATATAAACAGTCGAAAACAAACACACTTGATAAGTATAAAATGGAGCTTCAGATTACTCGTGGATAGTTGAACAGCTAGCCCTTACCATGTGCTGTGTAGAGCAAAACCTTTTCTACCTCCCATTCATG
This sequence comes from Drymodes brunneopygia, assembly GCA_013400955.1. NCBI lineage: Eukaryota > Metazoa > Chordata > Aves > Passeriformes > Petroicidae > Drymodes > Drymodes brunneopygia. Next base: position 929,834 of record VZTZ01045613.1, on the reverse strand, counting down.
TGGAAAACAGCAAAACAAAGCCACTGCAAAGTCAAACTGCACAGCTGGGCAAGGCTGACTCCAGGTCACTGGGCTGGGGACAGACACCACTGAAGCAACAGGAACAGCAGAGTTATGCCTACCCTACTGACTGTGTGGACTAAAAGGAGAACATCTGCAGAGCAAAACAGTTCAGCATTGAGACCCCAACATCTGCACTTTGGAAGGTCCTAATCCAAACTAGGTTTAGTGTAATGCCATGGATGGAAGGACAGATAGTTGAACTCCTTGGGGTTCAACTGTCCTCTGTCTCTACAGCACATCTTCAGACTTTGGCTCACCTGAAAGAAAACCAACCCACTGCACTACAGGATTGCTCTACAGTGCAAAGTAAATGGGACAACTGGGAGATTCCTTTGAAAGGTTCACCTAATCTGAACTAAAATTATATTTGGGCCAGGATCCATTCAATATATCCAGCAGGCAGCGGAAAAAGCAGTTCCCTGGGAAAGCCAGTAAGCAGGGGCTAAAGCTTTCCAGACAAGGCTATAACCCCCTGGGTACCACAGCCAAACGTTCATGTTCAGCTCATAAAAAGGTAGAGCAAAATGCAAATGTAATTAGCCCACTTATCCACCACTTAACTTTTTCCATTCCAGTCAAAAAGGCAACTTTGTGAAATTTCACACTCCAGCTCTGCTCCTGAACTATCAAGACTACCTTGAGGAACAGTGGAACAAACCAAAAACCTGGCTGCTACACACCCTTTGGAGTCAGAAGGTAATGCCACAAAATTCAGCCTAAAGCAGGAGGGCCAAAATCTGCAGGAGCTACAACTCCAAGATTCCTTGGTTTGTGCTCTCAGTTATTTCTCACTCTTAGTACAGTTGACAAACCCTTCTAATTCCTGCTGAGATGCGCAGTTCTGGTGCTGTTTAAAGTTAAAAGATCAGCAACCAGAAGAGTACAAGAGAATGAATCTCCTTCATTCCCTGACAGCCTCAAGGCACCGGAGTAACCAAAACACCCAGCAATGACCTGGTGTAGAATTTGATGCCACAAGCTCCCCCTGCTGCAGTCAGCATCAGCTGCCTACCCTTGAATTCCTTCTCCTTTCCTACCAAGGAAACACCACTATACATAAATCAGGTGGGGGAGGAAAGGGAAGGAAACCTGGTACTCAAAATAGTCCCTTCAAGAGAAGCAAAGGAGAACACTGTCTACAAGATTTCCTAAGAGGGAGGACAGCTCAAGCATACACTCTGCCTCCCTGCAAGCTCTGCATTTTCCACCCATCAGTTCATAACAATTACAACTCAGGAAATTGCTGCCTCCTTAAAATATATAACATTTCAGAATTTAGTGTACTGAACATCTGTGTTGCAGCAGAGCTAGGAAGTCTGAAAGCTGTAAAATATAGAAGAACAGACACTTTTTAACTGTTATTACAAAAGGAAGCTTGACACACTGGCAGATATTTAATTTCCCTCCTCTTATTGAGTTTAAGAGCATTCATTTAGCGTTGAACAAAAAGCTACATTCTTAGACATTTTACAGATGCTTCCTCCAAAGCACACCACCAAGATTTCCACCTACAGTTTACAACGTAGGTCTATCTCCCCAGAAAGAAACTTCTCCCCAGGAAGTCACCAGTGCAAAGCCTGGGGCAGACTTTTATCATAAATTTTCACCAGTGTTCCTACCTCATAGAATATTCACAGCAGCAGTGTGACTGACAGACTGTCACTCAGATCTGTGATGTGTTCTCTGGCTCTCAATAACAACAGTTAAAAGGATTTAGGGGCACAAGCCATAGAACTCCATGGGTTTTGTGAGAGTATAGGTACAGTTATTTTCAACATCAGCAGGAACATAAGCAAGAAGCCACAAAGCCAGAGGGGCTTTGTCCAGCACACCTCTGGGAAATATGAGAGCTGAGAGCCTAGCAGGAAAATATCCAAGTCCTGACTTGGACAATTAATCTCTCTAGTTACTTGGCCAACATTAGAAAAATTTTGCTTTCTCATGTTCCTTTCTCCTCACCAGGCAATGATGTAGGGTGAACTATCCTCACAGCTGTTATTTCTGGGCTGAGTTTAAGGACATCAGGGTTATTTGGATAAACTTACAATTTCCTGTAACACGACCATCCTGAAAGCAAAGTAGTTATTATTTGCCACTAGCATCTCACAGAGGAGCCTCCAATGGAGGTTCCAACTGTACTAGGCTCAGAAAATGCGGGGGGCAGGGGGGGGACAGGACACCCTACTCCAACAAATTTACAATCCACAAAATAAATGACAGCCAAAGGGGCAAAGGGAGACAACAGTGCATTAGATCTACACTGTGGGTGAAAATTAGGGGCAATAATTTCTGCATACTAGAAGCAGCTTAATCTCCATTGCTCTTAATCTGACATTTCTGAAAAACATTAAGTTTTTATAGTCTCTTTAATAGCAATATTTTTAATATTAAGACCTTCATAAGTATTTCACATTAGAGCACAAACTAGCTACCTTCCATAGTTTTCCAAATGCTGAAGTAATCACATTTTTTAACATGCCTGACATGCATAACAGTTAGTGAAATAGTGGGCAGTTTTCTGTACATGACAACCTTTGTAATACATCTTTGTAACTGCATGAAAAGTAAAATTCCATACAGTTTCCACCCCCTATAGTCTTTCTCTTCAGATTTGCTGCATTTGTAAATTCCTTTAAACAGCACAAGAGTTCACAGATAGGCATGTGAACATTGGAGACATCATTCCTCCTTTAGCCAGTTCACAGTACAAATGAAACAGTGCCCCACTGGACTTTGATGATCCATATTCTCATAAAGTTTCCAATGAAACCACCAAGATCCTTACATTTACAATATGACTGTACAATGAAAATAATTTACAGTAACATCAAAAGATACATTAAAAGGGAAAATAAAAGATGATTGCTTGTGCACTTTATTTGATACCAACATCATTCTGTTCAAGCAGTGCTGACAGTACTGTCATTATATATGAGATTTTAGAGAAATAAAGAAAAACACGTACCGTTGACTCCAGGTCAACTCTGAATCTTTAAAAATGTCAGGCTATGCAGCACAATGGCACAGACAACTATTGTGCATTAAACTCTACTCTGAAAGAGATCTCGCAAGATAAGGAAGCTGACAGAAATCAATGCAAAGCTCCTTGTCTTGCAATACAGCTCCTTCTTTTATTGGAGATGGTAGAAGAAAAAGTTTGGCGGATGTTTCCAATCAGTGGAGTTCATATACATGAACTGTCAGCTGTATATTAATGTCAAATGCAGATGTTTCAATCCCAGTTCACCCTGTCCCTTTCCTTGCTCCAAGAATCTCTAAGCCAACATCTGTTTTTCTTCACTGCCTCTGAATAAATGCCATGGATTGATTAGAAAACAGGTGAGTCAATTAACAGTAAACAGTGCCATGCTCTACAACTAATTGCATTATGTTGTGAGATACCTGTCATTTTTATAAAGTTCTAAATACTCCAGAAAAAAGAATTAAAATTGGATGGTCTATACTTGGGTTTCCATATCAAGGATCTTATAACTAGAGACAGATTATGTTGGGACTTTTTCGTACCAGGCTCTATTTAAGCATCTCTTGTGAATCTAAAGTGCTTTGTTCCAGCTGTCAAACAAAGAAAAAGATCCTTTATTATTGCCTAACCTGAACATATTGAGAACACCATCCTAAAGCATACTGTTTGCAAGATTTTATTTTTTTGTGAGAGAAGCCACAAAGCAGTATAGATAATATAAGCAGTGCTCCACAAAGGTTTATCTTAATACTTTTAAAAGCCATGTTGCAAAAATGCAGAACAAAGCAGCACAAAGTCTAGGCTAAGAAACACCAATGAGTAGATGCAGAGTTGCTTTAAGTTGAAGTTTGAAAGAAAACAGCACAGATTTTGAAGTGTAGTGCATATTAAATTGTGCTATGTTTCCCAAGGACTATAATAGGGGAAGAAATCAGCCTGCAGTTCTGCTTAAGCCACCAGCTACAGAACAACACCACCAAAACAAAATACAATTAGGCAACATTATCTCCCTTCTGTGGCAAGGCACACTGATGCAAAGGTATAAAATACTGTTTCTTATTGATTGAATATTACACACAGAGAACTATAAAGAGAATATAAATGTGTGCATGCAGCCCCAAAGCAATTGCTCTCAAAACTGCAGTGGGGAACTCTGCAAGGAAACTTGAAGCTTCTAAAAACAAAAGGCGAGAGAGAAGATAAAGTCTTTGTGGTAACAGAGCTGAAAACAGTACATCCATTCATGCCAGAATTTTACTTTAGGTAAAAGTAATCCTTTTTCTGACTCTCTTGTTCCCTGCATTCCGCTTCTTGAACTCTCACAATACTGCTCAATGTTTGCTTGTATTCCAGGTCTCAACTCTCGCATTTAATAGCCTACATAATCTCAAATATATAAATCTAATTTCATTGTTTCTTCCTTATTCCCAGTGCTCTTCAAGAACTAAAACTTTACCATCAAATTAGGTTGATAGCCTTCCCCAAGCACTCTGCATCAGTAGATACAAAACCAAAAACTGTTTTAAAACCATTTAAAAAATAAAGATGAATTAAAAAATAGCAAATAGAAGATGCTAACTTAGTTCAGCCTAGACACTTTTCCAATTTCTACCATCCATCACTGTTCTAGCACCCAAAAGTTACACTGTTCTGCTTTATACAGTAAAGGCCATATCCTAAGAAACCAAGCAATAAGAGAGAATGGTTTACAAAATTTGTCATTTGTTCTCAGACTATTCTGACTGTCAAAAGAAAAAATGGATTCACAAAAGTAGGAATTTCATAGAATCATGCAATGGTTTGAGTTGGAAGGGACCTTGAAGGTCATCTAGTCAAACCCCACTGCAATAATCAGGGATATCTTCAACCCGATCCGTTTGCTCAGAGCCCCATCCAACCTGACCTTCAGTACTGCCAGAGATGGGGCATCCATCCATCATCTCTCTGCACAACCTGTTCCAGTGTTTCAACCACACTCATTGTAAAAAATCTCTTCCTTGTATCTAGTCAGATCCAATAACTTTCACCAGCTCCAGAAATCAGATTTCAATGGCAAAGAAAATCATTTAAACACAGAATAGTTGCTGACTGTTAATATTTGGTGACTGATTTCCTGCCCTTCTATTTGAACTTGACTGTATTAATCAATTCCCTCTCAGCAATTCACAGGCACCCTTGTCGCCCTGATTTTTTGGAGTACTGTGTTTATAGTTGGTAGCAAAGGTTCTCATGGATTTTGTGTAAACAATGCATGTTTCTATAACCGGCCAAGGACTGTTTTGTACTTTGGATGTTGTTTTTCATTCTTCTTTCTGGGGTGGAGAATGTGATGGACTGTGTTTCTCACCTATGGAATTTGAGAGGTGGCAATCTCTTTGTCCAATCCATAACTGTCTGTAAAAAGGTATAAATATAAGAATAAAGAGAGGCTGGGTCTCTTTTGCTCTCTACCCGGCCTTGGTCCGGCTGACCTCCTGAGTTGCCTATTTGTCTCGTGTCTGACAGAGCGACACACCCTTACACCCCAGTTTCTCCCCTCATGATTTCTGCCCCTTTATCCTCTTCCCTTCCCACATCTTCCAGCTAGCATCTGCTTCTCTAGTTTTTCTTTTCCAAAACCAGAAAAATAATTTTTTAGCTATCTGACTTGCACCTACAGTTTATTTATCTTACATATACAAGTACTAAGCTCTTGTCTATTTCCTAACTACTATCTTCAACATTGCTTTCCCAAGTCTGTTTTTGGTACCAAAGTATATACACAAAACAATTTAAATAATTTTAGGCAGTAAAACTGTAGCTGGATCCTGCAACTTCCTTTGGAAGGCCAAAAAATATAAAATATCCAATGTAAAAGCTGCATACCCTTTTCTATTTTTTTCTCCTCTGGAAATTAATCTCAAGCACACTTTGTCCTATTGATCCTGAATTTCAAAACATCCTACATTCCTGACCTTCCCAAAATGTCACCAAATTCTGTAAAAAAACTCAGAAAGTTTGTGGGGCTCAGAGCACTGCACGAAATGAACTTCTCTGAAGAAACAAGAGTCTCAGGCTGAACTGGATCAAGGCCACATCTCACTGCAATAACCTCAGAGGAGGCATTTCCTCTGCTATCTAGCCATACTTCATGTTGGCAGCTTTCCTTTTTGTAAAAATTACTTGTGTTTTGTTGAGCTGACAACTCAGAGGCACGACCTCCCTGAAACAGATCTCTACCTACACATCATGGCACCGGAAGAGTCAATGCCGCCACCACATCCAACCTGTTACAGAGGCCTCCACATACAACAAAGGTAGCAATTTTGTCAAGCTTAGTCTTAGAGCTGCCCCAATTCCACCACCAGGGACAAAGAACAGAACAACTAAATACAAGGCAGGCAACTACCCCACACTATTTGTGGTGTGGTCAGAAGATGGTGAAAGGCTTAGATGATTTGCTCCAAAAATCCAACGTTCTACAAACAAAGCAATGTAATAATATCTCAAAATTCTCTATTTCTCCATCCTCATCCAGCCACCAGTACTTTTTCAGGATTCTTTTGTGGAATTATCAACAGCTCAGGAGTATTACAGGAAGCAAAACAACAATTAAGAGTTGTTTGATTACCCTATGGGAAGCTGACAAAACAATCTGTCTGCTCTGCATTGAAAAGAGTTACATGAACACATGAAAGGAATTAGCATACAAACCTTCAACAACATAGGTGTATTTTCCTTATTGCTGTTCCCATAAGCATCACAAAACACTGGATGCTAACCAAAATATCACAGGAACCTGCAAATCACAAGCGTAGCATACAAAAAAACTTAAAAGAAAAACCTAGGAGTAGCTATAGGCATAATCAAGATGGCTCACCTAGAAATAGTAACTTTTCTTAGTCAACACTTTCTTTTATGCATCTACACATACCCACATTTTCAGACAAAGAGAAAACATCTGGACTATAGAGCAAAGTTTCATGGAATGGGTTGGTTCTGCATGACTGTTCCAGGTGGCTTCCAGTCACACCGGGAATCGACCCATGAACACAAATTCTACAGTGCTGCATTACAAGGTCTCAAACCAATAACTTTATTTCTTTCAGCTTCTAAGTCCTCTGTCTGTAAAAACACAGCAACAATTGCTCCATAGGGGCCTCATTAGGCTTAATTAACACCTGTGTGAGATCTTCAGCTAAAAGGATAGGTGTAATTACACAATCTGAACTGCTCCTTGCGTAAGAAACCTAGCATTAACCCTTTCATAATTTGAGCTTTGCAGACTCTCTTCCATATAAAAGACTCACCCACTGGAGTCATCTCTTAATCTTCTCATTTCAAAAGCAGGTGAAGACCATCACCTTTCCTGTTTTAACAAATGGGATCTTGGAGTCTTTTTTTTTTAATCATTATTCCCCACCTTCCTTCCTTTCTCATATGCACTTTAGCTTTTTACATTTCCAATACTCCCTTCATCCCGGCTCTGAGCTCCTGGAAGTGTTCCAGGTGTAAGAACTACTCCTCAAGCACACTGGACAGAGGGTAGAGCTGCGCAGGAGGAGGTCAGCAGAGGTCAGTAGGGGGAAGACCAAAGGCTCTCCAAGGAAGTTCCACAGCCCTTTAACTCTACTTTGGTGCCCTTCAGCAAAGCAGTTATGAATGACACAACACCCCACCAACCACTAAATGCAATCAGAGACCTGGCTGGATTGTGTTCACAGAGGAACAGAAGTAATCACCCAATGACAGCCACTGCAAGAAGTCCAACCTCCTCCAGCATGCAGATCAACAGGAGAGCCTCTCAAATGCCCAACCTGAGTGGAATGCAGCAGTGCCAAGGCACCTTCACTGGTCCTCACACTTTAAGCTACAAGACTTGAAAATTTCTCATGCAGGCTCACTGCCTTACCCAGCCTGAGTGCATGAAGTGCCACTGCCTCCAGCAGCATCTCCCCCTGTTCAGCAGAGCCTCCAGAGGCTGGAAATTAAAGTTGCCAGACCAGTGCCTGTGTTGACAGAGCCAGGTGGGATGGGGAAAGAGGAGACAAGTGGGACTCTGATGGATGCATAGCAAGAAAGGGGAAAGGGATTTGGATATTGCCATGCTCTCCAGAAGGGGTTCAGAAAAGCAGGTGCTCCAGAAAGGATGAGACATCTGCCATTTTTATGTGAACCCACATACAAAAGACAGAACATATTTCAAGTGTGATCCTGTTGCAGACCCCAGAACTGCAGATCACCAGATGCAGGTTCTGCTTCCAGCCCCTGCAGCACATCTCTTGCAAGCACGTAAAATAAATGCATTAAAGCCTGCTATCTTTTGTGGCATGCATTAGCTACAAATGAAAACTTCACAAGAAAATAGTTTTTGTTATCAAACAATTTCACAACAACTAACCTCAACTTTCTTTGTGAATTACAATCAAATAGCATTGCTACAGTAGTGAATCTTGCTATGAATTTCACCCTACACCAGTACACCCACACAATCTGTTTTACCACAGCAAAATAAACATTTCTATCCAGTCTTCCACCTTGACTCTGTCCAGAAGCATCCCTTGCTATTGAAGTTGTTCGAACAGATTGTCTCTGAAGTAACCAGTAATATATTAATGTGTCTGTTGTTAACAGGAACCTCTATAAATACCTAATTTTTTTCCCCTTCCAAATATCTCCTGCAAGTGCAACAGAAGAGAGCTGAGCTGCTTTCCCCTCCCACATCCATTCAGCTCCTTTTTACTTTACCTCAACGGACAGTTAAAGAAGAGCTGTGGTAAAATATGTAGATCAGACAGATGGCATTTGCTGCTCTTTTCTCAGTCCTGCTGCTCAATGGTTTTAAAAAGCCAGATAATTCATTCCTTAAATAGTCTCAGGTAGATCCTGAGTCCCACTACAACTTTTTCTTATCCATTTTGGAGATGAAATTATTTTATTTACAGGAAGTATCCAGAGCCTTCTACCAGAGCAGAAAGAGATACTGGATTAGAACAAGACACCTGAAACTACTGACTTTTGTTCTTTGCTTTTAAATTTCTCCTCAACAAACACAATCCTCTCCCCACTTTATTTTAACAGATGTGAAGAGCAGCTGACATCTGCACTTCCTGGTTGGAGCAGTGGGGCAGGATGGTTTGGTCCTCCTCTTATGGGTATCCACCACCGTCACCCTAGAGTGTGTTTATAGTTCCTTGCTCCTCCCCACAACCAGAACTTCTCTCTTCCCAAATTGTATCTGGCAATTATTTCTCTAATATATTAATAAATAACCAAGACAGCTATTATACTCTTACATACACACACATTCAGGGGCAGAGTGCATACACACACACACGTGGCCATCCTCTTGAAAGACATGGCTTCCTTGTCATACACTGAAAACTGTTTATCTGACTTTTATTCCCCTTTTTATAAGACAAATAGCAAGGTTAAAATACAGACAACCATTGTTATTCAGCAGCAATGCAGAAATAAAGAGTTAAATCAATAGATTTTACTCTGAAATATCACTTTGATGAGGTTTACTGGAATCTCAGTTCACCAGCATTCAAATTGCAATTTAGGCAGCAGTCATTTCTAAGCAAGTTGTTCCTTAGTGATAAAAAACATGCAAATAACTTTTATCACATTATTTACTAGAGGCCCCACATTTCCTCACATAACTGCTTCCAAACAATAAGCTCCTGTCAAGTTAGTGTTCCATCAAATCTGTCAATTGCAACTCATTCGGCGCTACAGGAAAAGTCAACACATTGCATAAAGGTCAAGTGGAAAAATGTCCCTTCCACTACATCAATGTCTAGATTGGTAAAGGTCACTCCATCCAATAATTGCTACTACAGAAAATAACTTTGTTGTAATCTACATCATAGAGAACAAAAAAAAAAGGGAGTTCAAGTACTTCATTTTTTCCCAAGACATGACAAACTAACATTACTGTCACTTCATGACTGGAGTTCAGTGGGCTTTGGAGTATTTAATTATACCTCAAAGGACTGTAGTATGGCAAGTGATGATACAGCCATCTGATGGACAGCTCACCTGTAGGAGACTGAAATAGCTTGCCTAAAGTTAAAATAGCAAAAAGCAAATATGATTATGTACACTAAAACACAACAAGAAATCTGTTGAGTGTTTGGGGGTTTTTTTCTTTCTTTTAGCTCCCTATTCCTGTCTTATCAAGACTTTTCTTCAAAAAATATCACTTAATCATTTGTGCCATCACAAATGTCTGTTGTAAAATATAAAATTAACACATACAAATACAGAAATTAGCATCAGGCCACTGTAACGCTGGAGCTGAAATCCTAAGGCTAAGTGATCAACAACCCAACCTACACAGACACATGACCCTTGTCACCCAAGGAAGCCTGGAGCTGTATTGTGCAATGATGGAAGAGAGGGGAAAGGAAGATGTTCAGGTTCTCCGCCCCTCACTACCATCCCTCCACCACTCGATTCATACACAACTCAGCTTATTCTCAGCTTCCATTGCTAACAAAGGATTAAAAATGAAACACTATTGCTTACGATTCAGATCCTGTATCATCAAGACAAGTTTGGAAGAAATCTGGCGGTTACTGGTAGAAATAATTTAGAGTCGACTCTAAAACAAGTAAAAATAAAGTAATCATGCAATCAATGCCCTGACTGTAGGCACTGGGCTTTCAGATATACTGCAAAGAAGTTTAGGTCATAGACTTCCCAGATATTAGCTGAATAGAACTAAAAACTGTCTGCATCCTAAGCAAACTCTAGATTTAAACAAAAAGAAACAACATTGTGTTAAAGAAATGGGAAGTTAACCACAGACAGCTGCAACTCTGTCCCTAAGATACAGAATAAACATCAACTACCTGAATGTTTCCAGAATGAGACTAATGGAAATTAAATCATCATTAGAACAGAATCAGGCCATCCCATCAGTAAGTACTCTAAGGGATACAGTACCAGGTATCTGAAGCCACATACCCCTTGTTCAAAGCATTATCTCCCCATTAAAAAGAAAAAATCTGGCACAGCACAGTAACATATATCTCATTTCACAGGCTTTCACTTCCACATGGAAGAGAAGGCTGGAAGCTGGCAAAGGGACAGGGTGACATTCTTCAGACCTCTTCACTGCCACTTCAGTTGCCACATGCAAGAATGGGAGTGATGTTTGTTTTACCCTTGGCAGGTTTCCTAACTGTGTCAAATTCAAGTAGTTATTCAAATATACTCAATAACAACACTATCAAGACCTTTTAAAGACGCAATGGTTTCTTCAGTGACAAGCACCATGAATGATGGCAGCATCAGAATGTTAGGCTGCAAGCAGCTGCAGCAAAGAAAACCCAAAGAAAACAGCTTCTCAGTCAGAGACAGAAAATATAATTTTTAAGTGTTTTAGGCTAACAAAGCACTGTGTTTGATGAATGTCCCTCAATGTGTAGATGTTTTACCTGTAACTGCATTGACACAATACAATATTCTGGAGAATACCATCCACCACTCCCCCATCCCCACCATTCTGAAAGAAGTTATTTGTTTACTTGGAAATTTCATCAAATAGATGCATACTGTGTGAATAAAATTTGCCCTTGGCCAGCAGTCTCCTATCTGAATAGGTGAAAGCTTATGGATCCAGAACCTAAGCATAAGGAATCTGATATCCACTGAAGCCAGTGGGATTCTCAGATGCGCAGTCTATTGGCAGGCTGGAGTGGTTACATGAGCCTAAGTTGCAGGGAAAAAGAATTATTTTGCTTTATAAAGGGCTAAAAAGAAAAGTTTACAGATGCTACCTTATACCTTTGCCAGCACAGTAAGTACATATAACAAAACATAGGCATATTCCTCCAGTAGAAGAAATCAGAACAGTCCTGAAGCGACAAGAATTGCCAGACTAGATCAGACCCGGGTCCATCCAGCACAGGATTCTGCCTGCAACACTGACAACTGGATGTTTCAACACTTCAAAGAATGGACAGAAAAGAGCCCACAGGGTAGCCTGCCAGCCTCTGCAATACTGCACCCACCCCTGGTGCTGGGAAATCCTATAGACCTCTTTCGGCAAGCTCCAGGAATTACCAGGCTGCTATGTCTTGTATTTAATGCAATTATGCTATGATGAACATTTAGAAATAAACCCTCAGACAAAATCCCCTCATGTGGACTATCAAAAAAAACTTTCCAGAAATAACTTTTCTTAACACATTTAGGCAGAAGGTAAAATCAGGTACAATAGGCAACTTGTCAAATATATGAGAGACAATCATAAAAAATGCAACTAAGTATTTGTATAAAGTTTCAAAAAAGTAAAATTCTAATGTTATTCTTTTAAAAAAACTGCTGTTGAATACTTCCCTCTGTACAACTGCCTTATCTCCTACATGATATCCCAGTTACTGAGCTTCACCAATGATCAAAAGCCTTTGCTTTTAAAAAAAAATTCTACAGACATTCTCCCTGATGCCACATCATTTGCATTGTCATCACATTCACCTTCTTTCTCCACTGTTATTAAACAAGATAACTAGCATAAAAGTCAAGAAAAAGTGAGAAACATTCTGTTATAAGCAGCAAAAATATCTCTTTTTCAATTCAGGCATTCCTGGTCACTCCATCCAGTTTCAAAAATTTTCCTTTGGAAGTCAAACAAACCCTTATTTATTCTTGTACTTAACCCGACTCCTCAAACTGCTTATTGCCTAAAAAAAGGATTAAGATACTCAGATATTAAGACATCCTCTAGCACTGTGGCTTCTTCTCCTTTCCTAGTTTGGCTTTATTTCTAAAACAGCATCTGCTGGGGCTGAATTTGCACAGCAGGAGCCCTGGCAACTCCTCATGGCCAAGGTTAAGGCAGTAATCAAATAGCTGTTTGACAGCCCTTTTGTCAGGAAGGGACCCCAAGCAGAGTATTTCTGAATGAACAAGTGCAAAAGACCAGAGGACAAAATCCACCCAGAGACAGCTGTTCTGACAGATCCGTATTTCCCACTGGCGTCACCCTGGTAATTAGCACTTCCTTGTCCACTATGTCATCCCCACAGATTTCAGTAACAAGCACATGCTTCTGCTTGGAAGCAGCTGAGCAATAAAGGTAGAAGCCATTTAAACACTGATCAAAAACCAAGCATGGCAAGAGCACCACCTGCACAAAGACTACACACAGGCAAGCTCAGCACTGAACATAGCATAATACTGCTAAACATATCCCAAATTCATGGGATGTTTCTCAAACAGGTATTTGAGGCCAAATTAGGCTCGTCACCAATAGAAGGAAGCAGAATCAATAACAGAATACCAAGTTGGAAGGTACCTAAAGGATCACCTGATCCAACTTCTCTTAGGGACTCACAGCCTAGACAAGACAGCCCAGGATCCTGCCCAGCTGAACCTTAAAGGTATCCAACATTGGGAAATGCACCACTTCCCTAAGGAGATTATTCCAATGACTGATTGGTCTAATTGTGAAAAATTTTCCTTGTGTCCAACTGGTATCTCTCTAGGAGTAATTGGTGCCCATTACACCTTGTCTTGACATGTGATTCCTTGCAAAAAGGGACTCTCTATCTCCTTTGTAGCCACCTTTTAAATACGGGAACATTGTGACAAGATCCCTCCCTAAGCCTTTTTCTCTAAAGGCTGAACAAATCCAGTTCTCTCAGCCTTTCCTCACATTGAAGGCTTCCAGTCCTCTGGTCATCTTTATGGTCCTTCTCTGGACCCTCTCCAGCCTCTCCACATACTTTTTTTAGCGTAGCAGGGACCAAAACTGAACTCAATATTCCAGGTGTGACCCGACAAATCCAGAGTAAAGTGGAAAATGTTGTAAAGCAGGACAGTCATGAACTTCATGAGAGCTGGCAGTGATGAAATATTCATTCAGCTTTTTGACCTTACCCTGAGCTCCCAAGAACATTCCTTGATTGGAAATAAGCATAGCACCAGCTTCATCCTAACCTTCTAAAGAAGTCTGCAGCAGCTAGTCAATCTTGGCTGAGCAGAATATTAACATCAAGGAAGTCTCTCTGTCTCTCTATTGGAAGTTGGTTTGGGTTGTTACTTTAAACCCCTTTGCATGGAAGGGATGATTGGTATTTTTTTTTTTTACTTTTAACTGACCCCAGTATCATTTGTCTACTTGCTTAGAAGCCAAGATGATAGGTTTGCGTGCTACACATCACTTCAAAAAAGACCTCCAACTGTCAAGAGTCAATTGGCCTGCAGATGAGAACTGAGGGGAAAAAAAATCTAGTATTTCACACTGTTTTCTTGATTTTTCCAAAGGTTATCTAGTCTAATTTGGTAAAGGAAGCCTTTCTGGTCACCTAACAGGGCTGTAAAAATGCTTTCTTTGCTTTTCCAAAGGTACTTAAAAAGTTCTGCACCCCAGGTAACATTCAGCAATATTTCTTTTAGGTAGGCATTGGAGACATTAGAAACAATGTGTGCTGCTGCATTACAAGACAGATAAATCTTGGATATTAAAAGTGGACTTCAGTAATTCTGGGCAGATATGAGGTGTAATTCTGTAATGGATAGGGGAAAAGAAATTAGGATTGTGTAAAAAAAGCATGAGAAAGAAGACATTCCTTAGGTCTAATAGGCATCTACAACTACACATACCTGAACAACCAACCACACAAACAACTCTTTAGATCTTCCAACAAAGAAATGTGAACCCTAAAGGCATGTGGCTTACATGAAAGCAATTCAAAAACCCCTCATGGCTCTTAACTAAGAACACAATAGCTTCTAGGATCTGGCTGCAGAAGTGGGGAAGGCGCACAAGCCACTGACCTGCCCAGTTCTGTTACAGAAAGAACAGATTTGGGGAAGCATAGAGACGGCCAGGCAGCACACTGAGCAGGGAAGTGGGAGCACAGTTCACTTTCTAACAGAAATAGAGGAAAGGTTGTCTCTTAGGAGAGTCAGGAGTGTTTAGAATCAAGGAGGGAAGCTTCCCTGAAGAACTAATTTTCCATCCATCCTAACTCCAGAAATCAAAATTGATTTTGTAAGCAAACATTCAGTTCGCTATTAATTGCTCTTATCAGCATTCACTCGGAAAAATTAGAGGCATTCGTAAGGAGGTTTCTATGAAGGAACCATACGTTATAAAATAAAAGCAGGGGGGAGAAAGGGGCTTCTAGATAAATTAAAAGCAGGCACAGCATGCAAGGCAAACTTGGCCCCTGACTTCAGAGAGACAGGAGAAGTGATGCTGCTGCTTGCACCCAAGGGAGGCCAGGAAATGTGGTGAACATCATTAATAGCACAGTCCCTACAGGAGCACACAAGGAGGTACAAGAAACCTCTCACAGCACAGACCTGTAAAGTCGAAGTTCAAGTTTGCTTCCTTCAAGCTACAGCCCAGAAGATGTTTGACCAGCAGAACCAGGCCAGCTACATTATCCCCCTGAAGCATTCCAGGCCTCACACGACCTACACCTCTTGGAGTCAGCACAGAACTGAGCTCTGGCTTGAATACAAACTGAATTCATTGTTTTTTCCTCATCTGAGCAAAAGCAGCATTTCTCAGGACACTTTAACAAGTCAAAAAGGCTTTGTTTGACATTTTTTGACATAATGAATTTTTTTCTCCTACATTCAACAAACAAGTGTGCCACAAGTAAAGAAAGTAAGTCAAATACAGCTCAGCTGCTTTGCTGCCCACACTGTTCCCAAGTAACTCCCATCTGTTTGCACTGGTGAGGCATTAGCCATTCACGCACAGACAGGCAGCCTTGCCTTCTCCTTGCTTGGTTGAAAAAGAAACAACTTCTTGTCTTTTTTTTCCCCTGAGAGAAGCCATAACAATGGAATAATTTTAGCACATAAGGCTGCCTCTATATATTCAGCCTGAGTGGGACAGTCAGTACAACACGTATAGGTAGGGAGAGCCTAAGTATTTTGAAAGCAGGAGCAGGGCAGAGAGAAACACCTCTTTCATACAGTCAGCCAGGTTCACTCAATAAGCAGAGTGGTAACATGGGGAGTAAAGATTATTTGTTTCACTGCCAGATTTCTCTCCTCCTTCTTACTTGGAGCTTCATGATTATTTTCAAAAATGTTCCAAAAAACAAAATTAGGAGTCATTTCAATGAAATAACAGCATCCTATGTATTCCTCATACTAAGTCCTGGGAGTTACAGGTGGAGAAATAAGCACCTGAGACAGGAAATATAAAACTGCACAAAACTCAGACTTCTCTACATGCAGACATGAACAAATTTGTGATGGCAGAATAATTATAACAGAAAACCAAAGCAGTAGCAGTGCTTCTGCAGGCACAGCGCTCTGAAACAAAATTAAATTTTAATTCTGAAGTAATTCTATTTTAGATTTTTTTCCCTCAAATAATTATTGTTTTTATCCTCCTCAGTATCTTCCGCATTTCTTTCCCTGGAAGACCTTGTCATTTTACACAACATTATGAATTGTTTTGGGTTTTTTTCACACATACACATTAAGTCTAGGTTCTGCAAGGCAAGTGACATAGCCTGACCATAACCTCTTTGTTCTGAACTCCTCACTATTTTCATTATTAGACAGCACCAGAATAACCAGCTGTTGAAGCCTGCATGTGAATGGGGCTATTTTAGCTCTCAATCAAAAGTGTTTTTTCCACCACGCAAAGGTCATAATTAAAATATTTCAAACCAACACCCCTGCATTTCAATATGAATTTGATTTTAATTACTGCTGTGCAATGAACAGAGCTGAGCCTTTTGTTTTATTGCTTTTCTTTGTTCTTAGAAAGGCCAGGACAGCAGATTCTCTATGAACATGGGCAACAAAGCATGGCATTTGGCCTGTGAATACAGAGCAGCAGACACTGCTTGTACACATTTGAAGGAGGTCAGAGTCAGTGGAGCTTTCTTAAGTCACCAGGGCTACTTTCTCAAACCTGTAAACACAAAACCTCAGCAGAACTACTAATGGGCTATTGAGCTTTCTGCTTACAGTTCACCAGTTTGACTCTCGCTCAGATTAAGGATTGAGAAATCAGTTCCCCTTGAGTGGTATTTGACAGATGAGGACTTTTCATCAAAAACCCTACCAGCAGACTTTGCAGTGTGTTATGGGGTACAGCAGTAACCTTTTCTCTCTGCATTCCTATGTGCTCATAATTAAGAGAGCCATTTAATTTCAAATGACTCCCACTGAGAAAGTTCTTGCTGTCACTCAGGATTCAGACAGAAAAGGAGCCCAGTTTCAGCCCAGCACAGAGCTGCAACCAAAAGTCATTCCATTTCATTATATGCTTTATTTACAAAACTAAAAAAAAAAAAAAAAAAAAAAAAANNNNTGTATTGCTTGGGGGGGGGGGTGGTTAAACATACATTTCACTTTTAAGCTATAAAACTCTTAGGACTAAAAATAATTTGCTTCAAAAACAGATAAAGTAAAATTCAGTTCCAGAATCAGGCTGATATTCACAACCCTATTCATATGTCTTTTCTTGGATGCCATTATTAATTTCAAATTATGCACAGCTCTAAAAGTGACAGATCACTGGTATGACTGCATGGCTGATCTTCACCTCCATAAGGCAAACTGAAAAAAAAACAATCACACCATTTAGTGACATCAGCTTTTCCACCTGTGCTTTCAGAAGAACTTTTAAAAGCAAAGTTCCTCTAGAAGTCTCAGAATTTTTTTCTATTCCAGCAATATTTGTTTTACTGCTATTGGGATGCACAATGGGAAATTGCAAATTCCTGGCTTTTGATTTTCCAATTTTCCAGTAAGTGATCAGTATTTCTTTATCATAAAAAGAAACCCTTCCTAGATAGTGATTTTAGCTATCTAAATGTTCTCTTCATTTTTCAGATTTAATGAAACAGGTAAAACTGGTAATTTACTTGACATTATCAATTACCAACTACCACAAGCACCAAACTGACAGTTTTAGAGAAGCAAATGTATTCTCACTGTGAAGTTTCAAAGGCAAGCATGGAGTTTGCTACTTTGTAAAGCAAAGCTAGAACTGTTTTTTCCCCTCACACATGTCACAGCACCACACTATTGCCCACAAACATTTATCACAGCACCACAAAACAAAATCTCCTACAGCAGTGTGTCTAAAAGCTTATCTGGCTATGGTCAGACTCCTAAATATATTTCCCTGTGACATTGTCTAGAAGTCATGGCCCTACAAAATTCCATGCTGAGAATGAGTGTATTTAATTCCAGAAGGTCAACACCTGTACCTATAATTAAAGACTAATCTCATTTGCCTCACAACACTTAAGGAAGAAAACAAAAATTTCCCACGTATTTTGCACAACTGAAATCCTAGAGTAAGACAAAAATCTTACAGAACACATTTGTTCAAGAGTGCTTCTTCAATATTGAAGTTATACTGTTACTCCTGCCAAATTCAAGATGTCTCCTGTGTGTTCTCCCTCAGGATAACTCAAGTACACCAGCTTTTCAGAACACATCAGTTAGCACCCCTTTGCACCATGCCACTTGGAAGTCTCTTCAGGCAACAGGCAGAAACTGAAATGTCTGAAACTTAGATATTGCAATTCCTGATCTTAGAACAGCTGTGCTGTTTGTCCAAGTTTAGGGTTGGATATTAGGACAGCATAGAAACATTTTAGGTATAGCACATCATAAATGTGTAAATCAGATAAAACCCCACTGATTTATAAGCAGGTCTTATTCTTGAGGCCATTAACCCAAACACTTCAATATATAACACACTCTCTGACACGGGTGCAAGGCAACAGATTCTATGTATGGTGCCACAGCACATATAAACCCAAATGGGTTTTGTTCTTTATTTCCCTAAGTTTCGCAAGAACCTGAATTACCTCTAGAGAGCTTCGAGCAACCCCAGGGTTAAAGCCCTTTCTCCAAGGTGTTATTTCTCCAGGGAGTTATCAGCAGAGAGGCATACAGGAGCACTTGGCAGTGCCAGAGGCACACACGAATGAACACCCACAAATATTTCAGATCAATAGCACATTCTGCAGTGATCTAAACAAAAAAGGCTGTACATCTTTATTTGTATGTGGTTCCAACATCGTGTTGGAATTATGCCTCCAATTCACAGCACCTCACCTTGCTTTTTTTCCAACTTTGCCATACATCAAACCAATTCAGCTTATTAATTCCATCTACTTTTTCACACTTCAAAAAAATTTCAGTGAGCAAAAGGATGTCCCAATTACTTTCCACACTTCAAATCAAAACTCACCAGGAATTTGACTAGTATTAAACTAGTAGGCAAGTCTGAAGCTCACATTACCTGACATCAGTTTGGATGCTCCCACAGTCAGCATTCCCTATGGACTCACTGAGCCTTTGTCCAACACATTCTATTGTATAAGAACTCTGGGAATGTGAAATTTCCCCACTTGGCCGTTTTTATTAACACTTACTGCCACAGCCCTACTGCTGTCCTAAGAGCACTAAAGNCCTGAACCCCCCTGGTGCCACCACCCCTCGAAGCGGTCAGGGGCACTGGGGTCGCGCCGGCTCGGGATTGCCTTCCATCCGAGTAGGCATTCCAAGTTGAGCACGAGCAGCAACAGATCTCCATGAAACACCATATTTTCTGCTTTTACCTTCCACAGGCTAATGATAAGGAAAAAACACACAGAAGATTGCATACACCAAAGGCAGGGCAGTGAAGCACTGGAGAGCACAAACACATCTGCAGAGCTATGAACATGCCTCAGCACAGGCAGTTTGGCCTGGACAGGTGGACACGGAGGAAAGGAGGGAGATCTGAAGAGAAAGCAGAGGTTAATTGACTTGAGGCAATCCCACTTTGCAGAGGAGTTTGGAAAGCAATGGAAGGGCAGCAGACATCTAAGGAATTGAACCAAATACTAACAATCAGCAAGGAGCATTATCACTTCCCCACAGAGGACTCACATTGGAAGGTTTTCATGTTTGCTTTCAAATGGTAGTCGCATTCATTCAGCATCTTTTTTAATCCAAATTCACACAGAAATTGCATTATCATGACATCTAGTATTTTCTGCCCATGCCCAGTCATTTATTAAGCAGATGATAACTGCAAAGAGCAGATGTCCCCTTTCCTTTAAAATTTCTATATCCTAAGTGTAAGAGAAGGGCAGCAAAATCAATTTCTAGTTGTTGGTTGAATTAATAGCCACACTGTCTCCAGTGGTCCTATTGCAAATGAAACACAATTTTCCTATCTGGAGATAATATTTCTAAAGAGCTAGGGAAAGATAAGTCTGTCCTGAATATAAAATTTGTTTTCAAGTGCAAAGTAAGCAGATGGGCTGGCTGGGTATCAGGAGAGCCATGTCATTCACTCAGTGGGTATTGTCCAGATAGCACATCAACACTTCTCCCAAGTTACACCCATCAGAACCCAGTGCTTCAAACAGCAAGTAAGATCTTAAGTTACCCATAATTGCTTATTTTGTTCGTATTTTTGTCATTGCTTGTTTGTTTTTAAAAGACTAACCAGGCTGTCTGGGAACAGCTTGGCTGCATCATGGACTGAGAAACAGAGCCCGGCTACCCTGGGAGGGTGGCCGGCAGTGTCAGTTTTAGACAGCAGATGGCCAAGTGTAGAGAAAGCTTCCAAGCACTCTGTATGCCAAAACTTCAGCAATTTTCCTTTTGTCAAGCAGCTCCCAGAAACACAAGACCTCTTCACTCTGGTCAAGATTAAAATACAAGACCGTAGCAGAATCCCAGAAAATATTACCCCATCCTAAAAATATTTAGGCTGCACAGTTTAAGCAAGATACTGCATGACTACAGCAGTTTCTGCTCCAATACTGGCTAAGGAATTAGAGATACAGAAAACACAACTGCATTTTCAATGTGGAGGCATAACTAGACCAACAGCAAGATCTCGTTCTACCTCAAAGACATTCATTGATGTCAAACAGAAAAACGGGTCTAAAATAAGGATTCACATCAAAAGCATATCCAGAACCTGCTGAAGATGCATGTGTTTCATATGTAATTACTAAAAACAAGAAGCCAAAGTGCCCAGAAATGCATACCAGACCTCCCTCTCATAACCATTGGTCACTACTATTTTAGTATTAAAATGGGTTTTTCCAATTGTCTGACAGCAAGATAAGGAAATTCGTACCTTTAAATTGTGACTACTGCTCAGTTTTGTGATTTAAAAAAACCAAACCCAACACAATAGCAACTGGATAGGCCTAACACAGATTGCATAAAAATAAACAGTGATGCTGTTACTGCTGCTTGTGGACAGAAGCCAAGATGAAGCATTTGAACAACAGCATTTTGGTCCACAGTTTCAACTAGCACCAAACAAAAAATGGGTATGTGCAAAAAGGAGGAACACGGACAAGATGGTAGAGGTGCAAGGCTTGTGCTGCCTCTGTTTTGTTGCAAGGTAAATTAAGTCTAATTTATACTTCACATAAGCACTTACTATCCTTAACCATCCAAACTCTTTTGGGGAGGTTATTCGAATTTATCAGAATAAGAAAAGATAAACAAGATCCATGTAACAAAGATGTGGGTTTGAGAAATTTATCCCCCCCCCCCTCCTAATATCTTTACAGGAAAGACATGAAAATGAAAAATGAAACCCAGAAGACTTACCCAAAGATTTCAGGAAGTTACTACAAGCTTGAGATGGAACAAGGCTCTGACAGTGTGGCACAACAGAAAGTTCTATTTGTTCCATCCACCCCAAACCCATTGACAAGTTGGTGGCCTGCAACTGCAGGTTACAAGCTTGCAGTAAGTCTCCCATGTCACAGCAGCTCTGCTCCTCCAGCATTCACCACCTTTTGTTTAGTCAGCAGCCTCAGCTAGAGAGCTGCACTAAATATACAGCTAGGTTTGAAGATTCAGCTTCCAAAGGTACATGCCACACTGAAACAAGTACAATCCAAAGTAACATGTTCTTCGAGAGTTATTTCCAGATATAGCTTCTCTCAAATTCCCTGTCCTTCCTCAGAAAGAAGCCAAGTTGCCTTCATTTCTGTGTCCTGTTATAGCAGCCATCTGTCAAGCAAGCATTTTAGTTCAAAATAATAGAAGCACAGTAAAGCAGGGATTCTATCCAACCCTCATCTACAAACAGCTCTTCCAAGAAAAAAGAAATTTAAAAACAAACAAACAAAAAAGACAACAAAAAGAACAACACACTACCCACCTGCTTGAATATCAAATTAGTTCAAATTTTTAAGAGCTATGATTAGAAATAGTACTTCAAACTGGGAAAAATACTGTTCCTGTTTAAACTGTAAAAAGAACCTTGTAAAGACAAAACAGCTACACATCTGGCCAGGTGTTCCGAGTTTTTCCAAAATTCAGCATTTGCAAGTAACACTGTAAGAAGTGGCAAAGGCCTTCCTCTGAGAGCCACTTAACATTTTCAACCCAAGCATTACTAGAAATGATTCTCCCTCATTTACTCTCTCTGCAGTTGCCTTAAAACAAATAGCTGGTTCAAGTGAGCAACAGCCCCTCTTCTAGTGTAAACCTACAGGAGACTAACAGCTACAAAGCCTTTCCCTTCCTATTCTTGTGATTAAGGGAAAATGTGCAAAATGAGCCTCAAACTCCTACACACCATAGGGTTCTGTCCTTGGTGCCCTGCAGATCCTGAGACATGGAAAGGACAATTGGTATTAAGAGGTCCTAAAGAACACAAGTAAAGAGAAAAAAAATAAAGAAAAAACATGCAAACACTACTTTTCTGCAAAGCACACAATGCACAAGTCCATGGCAGTCCACCAATTCACACAGCTCATCCTTTGAGAACTCACCTAAAATAACTGAAGGCTCACAAAATGTTAAATGTATCTACAACATGAATCCTTATTGCTGAGATAGGATAGATTTTGCCACCACAGGCATAAATGTTTCTATGTTCTTTCTGTCATGTTGGACTGATGAGGATTTGCCCTGATCTGCTCAATGACCTTCACTAAAGAATCCTAACTCTGAATTGCATGGTGGAAATTAGCATTCCCTACCAGTTGCAAGCAATGCATCTGCAAAGAAAAATTTTATTCAAAAACCAACTATAATAATTTAAAAGACTCAGTAGTTCAGCAGAAACTTTTTGCTGAGTAACAAGATGGTATGTAAGTCAGTAGTGGAGTTCAGCAGCAAGGCTTGCTCCTGACAGTTCCCACTCCATTTGCCTCTTGCACCAGGCAACATTGAGGAGCTCCAGCAGCAAAGAACAGGAAAAAGGTTTTCAAATGTTTGGGCAATAGATTTGCACTGAGCAAAATACACTAGCTCCCACTGCAAGCACAACTCCCACAGACACAAAATACACAGTCTTTTTTTTTTTCCTCCCATATTTAGCAGTGTTTTTAACCTTGGAGCTGTCGAGCTCCATCATGAATAATGAGCCATGACAATACCCCAAGTGATCCTTGGAGAACAGACCAATTTTTCCTATATGCTATGCAAGGCAAAATGCTTATATTCCCATGGTACAGCTTTGAAATACACAGTAATGTGGCCATCAAGAGGAGACCACAAGTAAATACAGAAAAAAAAAATCATTTATTTCCTGATATTACAGCACCTAAAAACAGCAAGAGCAATAAAACACATAACATCCTAATGGTTCCTCTTTAAAATTATACCAGGGCTGAGGATATTTGTCTCACTGAATATGCATTTCACACAACCATTTCACAGCCGAGGAATATGTGCATTTGAAACAACCCATGACAGCTACAGCATGAAGAAAGAACACCCTGCGGGTTTCACAGCACTGTGACCTCTAGAAAATTAGCACCAATGTGGGACACAGGGGTGGCCTCCACCCTGAGCAGCCCCCAACGCTCTCGGAACACATCCCCCACCCCACAGACATGACACTGCCAGAAAGTGTAGGGGAAAAATGCAATTATCTAAATGCCTGACTGAAGCTCCTCTAGACCAAAACCCTAACCATGCCAAGGCAGGTCTTTCAGAAGGCACAGCACAGCTCACCAGGCAATGGCAAGAGTAATTTCTGCTGTGCACCTCTCAAGCTCAAGGGGTGGAGGAGGACAAAGCAAATAGATTCACCTAAAGAAAGGAAAAACTAGGAAGAAACAAGCTGAAGACTTTAACAGGCATTCCCTTGTCTATTAAACAACAATGCAGGGTTGTGGTTGCCCTTAAAAAAATCATCCCTCATTCAGGAAATGAATGCTAATGCATTAACATTAACCTGGAAGACACCACATTCTCTAACAGCTCAAGCAGCAAGCATTTGTCCTGTGTTTCTGCAAGGGGGAAAACCAAATATATCCTTATTCCTGAGCTGTTTGAAACAAGGTATTTGTCCTTGGCTTTGCAGGGGGAAAAGCTTGCCTTTATTTCTGTGTCATTTCAAAGTCTTGTTGCCACGACTGAAAACAAGGCACATCCCTTTTCCCTCCCTGTAGGGGCACTACTTTACTTATATTTCAGTTTTCATGATTACCTTAAACCATGGGAGCTTTCAAAAAGCTCTGTAGAGCAGGAAAGCAACAATGTCAAACCTGTGATGCTTGTCTTTCCTTAAGGTGTGAAGTTTTCTGTGCCAGACAGCTGAAA
This sequence comes from Drymodes brunneopygia, assembly GCA_013400955.1. Classification (NCBI taxonomy): domain Eukaryota; kingdom Metazoa; phylum Chordata; class Aves; order Passeriformes; family Petroicidae; genus Drymodes; species Drymodes brunneopygia. The sequence goes on along the minus strand of VZTZ01045613.1, from coordinate 905,275 downwards.
ACAGTTCTGAGCACTTAAAACTCCTTTTAAGTGCTAACACACCTCGCTCCCACCAAGAGGCCTTCCTGCAAGACTCGATTACTCTTAAAGAGCTGGAATCAGAAAACCTCTTGAGTTTCTTGACTATGGTTGAAGCTGGAGAGGCAATTTAATTTTCCCCTTGGGAGTCTAGCCACACATACCTGTCCTCCACCTGCTCTCCCTCCCCTCACCTCTTCCATGTCCAGAGCATTTCACAGCTATTCTCATGACACTAGATCTATCCTGCCCCTGCAGCACTTCCAAATGAGCAAGACCTGTGTTGTCACCACACACAGCACTACCATCATCTCTGATTCAAAACAGTTCTGCTCTTAACAGAGGACTCACTCTATACTATGAGTTATTCCCCAAATTACAGGATCAGTAATTTTCTTTCTAGCATTATAGTTAAAATGGCCTCATCCTTCCCCAAGCACCATGTTCATTTCTCCCACTCCCTGATAATACACTGCCATTGATGCCCCACATTACAGCTCTGCACATGTAGCAATTCCATTCCCTGCTAGCAATTATTTGGCAATAAGATCCCTTTAAAGAGGGCTAATTACAGATTTCACTTGAACAGAAATTGGTACTGGGCCGATCTGTAAGCTCTTTAACAAGCTTCCAAATTTCATGCCAGGGAATGCTTTGTTCTCCACAAGGAGCAGTGACATAGCTCTAAAAGCAAAGGTGGAAAGCTTTGCCACTACAAGATGAGGAAGAAAGGTCACAGCTCTGACTCTCCTTGCAGCACTGCACCTTCTCCATGCAAGTCATACCTTGAACATATACTGCCTGTGTTTCACAAAAGGAAAACTAAGGGAGCCAGTTCAGCAACCATGAAAATAATGAAAAGCTGTCACAAAAAAAATCCCAGTGATAGCTTTATTAGAAATGGAACAAAGACCAGTATGGCAGAAAACAGGTCAAGGACTCAAAAGCTAGGAATTAATAAAATTTAGGATGTCTGGTTGCATGTATGCATGAAGCGTGTCATTTTCTGAGAACAACAGTGTCAAGATGGACTTCTAGTTTACAAAGGAATGGAAAAACACAAGTCAGTCTCTCAAGCACCTCAGCATCCAGTCCCATACCAGGACAAATGTATCTGCCTGTTTATGTCAGACTTAGCACAGAAAACAACAATCCCACCTGCAGATTCTCCTTAGCACTTTTTCTCTCACTGTCCACAACACCTGGTGAAGTAACATTTCAGCCAGATCACTTATCTGAGGGGAATTAATGCAAGATTCTGCAAACCACCTGCTGTGCTAAACAGGTGTGCTAACCCTCCTTGATAACTAGGGTGGAAGTGAAAAGGGCAAAAAGGAGGAAGCGATGGTCAACAGACAACTGGTCCTGTTTTAAGGATACAAGACTAGTGCCCAGGAAAACCACACAAGAGCTTTCTGTGCCAGATTCAACACAAGTCATTTCCTCTGTGGTCAATGACTGTATGGCATCACATGGAGATGTCACACCTGATACACAGAAGTACTGCTGCCAGACTGGCTGACTGCCTAGAGAATCCCAGCTGGAGTCTGTGGTAACCATACACACCAAGCACACAGCTGTTGGGAAGTCTCCAACTGTGAGCTCAACCCACAGGCACTTAAAAAAGAAGAGTTATGAGTGTTACACATGTAAAGCACACACATCAATAATGTCTATTAGACAGAGATTAAACTCATAAATATCTATTACATTCTCAGATTTTAACACACCTAAAAGGCTTTCCCTGTTAGATGCCACACTAAAAGAATGAGTGGTGACTGCAGCAGACTCTTCTCCTATATTCTGGCAGGCCTTTGAGAGGCCAAAAGAACCACTCTTGCAAAAGCACTACACACCTATCCCCCAGACACCATATTTTCATCATCTTGGGGATATCTTTGGGGGCAGGAAAACAGAGTCACGGTACAACTGCAAATCATCACACATTAACTTGGAGAGGCAAAACACACGTCTGACTGCTGTCCAATTCCTAAAAGCTGAGAATATAAAAGTGGCAGGAAAGGAACTATCTTTTTTCACACTTACTCTCTGAAGTAACCATGCGGATTTTAGTGAAATGTTTGCAGACTCTTCCAACTGCTATATAGATCTAGCAGGAAAAACTGAACTTAGAACCTCAAGATTATCAAAATATGAGTAGCTGAACACAGACTACCCCAACAGGAAACAATAAGAAACCTAATGTGTGTAAATAGATACTCTAATTATTAATGTGCACCCACACAAAGCTTATCAGAAGTGCCTAGGCCTTTGAAAGAAAAAGCATTATTCAAAGATAGATATTTGTCAGCAGCTCTATCACCACCATATTCTCTAGCTGATTTTGACTGAACTCAGTGGATATCAACTTAATCCCATAGGACAGTATCATTCACTTCTGTAATAGCTACTGACCTTATTTCTATGAGCCCTGTTGTAGTGTCATGACTAAATGTGGCAAGCAGCAAATCTCACTCTGTCAGCAGCCAGTGCCTGTCCTTTCTCCTTTTGAAGCTTCCACTCAATTCTACTTTTTTTTTCTAGTCAAGCTGCTTCAAAACAGCTGATCCAGATGGTGGCTATTCGGACTTCAACCTTCCCACATGGTGATGTGGCTCAAGAAAATAAAAACTGTTGCTACCTGCTGCTGACCTACTTTAATTTGATTCCTGCCATATGACAAAATAAACAATACAGTTCATTGAACTAGTCTTCCACACCTACTCACTGCTATGTAGGAAATAAAATAAAACTAATAGAGGAAGAAGGGGAAAAAAAAAGCAGCATGATCCAGTGGGGAGTAGGGAGGAGAAATTCTCACCTCTATCATAGTCATCTTCCTCTATTGCTTTTTCCTGAAGCCTCTGAAGCCGTAAGATCAAGGATTTTAACTATGCAAAGAAAAAAAAAAAAGTTAGTTATGAAGATGCTGCATTTAAAAATACATAGACTATTAACCCCTACATAATACAAATTTAATGGATTACTACATCACTACAATGGCCAAATTTTGATAATTAAGCCCAGTATTTCTTAAGTAGACAGACCTATTTGGAAATCAGCTGAACTGCAGCTACTTGAGCCAAGCATGGCTTTAGTCCAAACACACACAGAGAATAACAAACGATACTTCTTGAAAATCAAAGGAGATTGTATGATCGCAGGATATTTTTCACCCTTTGAATAAATGAAAGTACAATAATTAGAGGATTCTGTCAGCATGACATCTACTTCCGCTCACATTGTACCCAACAGTGTGTTCCCAAGCCTGACAGTTTTTTACCTGAGTCTTGCAGAGAACAAATACAAAATTTCCATATGCAAATCACCTTTTATTCTGTAAACAGAAATGCAGTATGAGTATTTTGGAACAGGTATACTCATGTTATGGGTCAGAAAAGAGTGTTCATATGCAGCCAAAAAAGTTTCATTAAAATACAATTTAGGCTCATCTACATAATGTTGATACTTGCATTTTTGCAATGCAAATGCTAGACGAGGAAAGAAAGCAGAACACCAAGAATACCAGAACCACATACAGAGTGCTCTCTCACACTCCAAAAGAAACTTACTATAATAAAGTTTTATTTCCAAAGTTAATGCTTCTCTTCGTTAACATCAAGAGCGTGGAGCAAAGTTCTAAATTTACTAAAAATTTTTAAGGTCTTTACAAGTTTTTGCTGTTAAAAGAAATTGATTAGAAGATAGGTTTAGTCCTCTCCTCATTGCCATGTCAGCCACAGCCTAATGCAGCTGCAGTTACAAAACTAGAATGTGTTTTTTGTTAAATTTATGCACGATCCTTACCAAACAAGCCACTATCAACCCTGAAAAAGGTGAGCCTGGAGAAAGAAGCAGAGTATATTCTCAAAGTCCAAGGCCTGAAAGTGCTTGGGAGAGCACAAAAATCCATACTTTAGACATCCTGCACTTATAAAGTATTTCCCTTTTCCCTGAAGCTCTTCCATATCTAATCCCCATATTTAAACTCTAAGTTGCATAGAGAAAAATAGGTACAGCCAGTCAACAACTTAATAGAAGCACTCAGTTACCCAAACTACACATCAACACACAAACCTTTAAATTTAGGATATCCCTCTAAATATGGTATGTGAAAGTGGACTAGTAAGAAAAGAACTATAAAAACAAAGCCAGAAAAGTATCCAAAAATGTTTAATTAATAATAGGTTATAGGATGCTACAGAAGAAAAAACAAAAAACAGTGCATACATTGCCATTTCCTCTGCACTTTATTTTGGTTTTCACTTCCTGAAACACCAGTCTTTTTCCTCTGAGGCCAGTGAGGCATGCAAATGGTACCAAAGGGAGGAGCTCTGAATCCTCACTAGAAATTATCTTCTGTGTTTTATGCCTGACATTTTATAGAGTTTTAGAGAAGCCTGCAGTAGGAATGATTCAAGTGACACTTTTTTCATACACATGATGTACAACAACCATCTATGCTGAGAGCACAGCTCGGCTGCTGTTGGCAGTGTTTATTCCATCATGCACTACAGTGGCAGGTCATTTAAAGGCTGCCTGGGTACCACAGCCCAGGCATGCCCACGGCAAACTGACTGATGCTGCCTCTGTAAAGTGCTTTCTATTTGCAGGCTGGGGAGACATTTGGAGCTCAACTAATCAAAGACCTGCTTCTGCTTCAGCGTGGCATGTCCTAGGTGTGTACCAGATGAAGAGCACTTTTTAAGAACAGAGAAAGCGTAATTTTAACAACTTTGGTATTGTCTCCTTTTCTTGACTACTGTTGCCTTTGTTCCTTTCTGAAAACTGAGACTTACTCATTATCATTACAATAGGAAGGTGCTTCAAATTAAACATACACAACTGGCTAACCAAGGGCAGAGACATCTGAGGGCACAAATCCCCAATCTCCATTCAATGAATTAACGAATATAGAAATTAAAGACAGCAATGTTTCTTTTGTGCCTATCAAATAAGCAATACTGAAAAGAAAGAAAAATAATTTCCTATTTTGATTGCGTTATATATTCTCATATTTAGAGTGAATTAATTTCTCAAACCATCCCAGACTATGGGTACATTGCAATTCCAGGCATGAAACCAAAGAAACTTCTCTGTGTCAATGTGTGTGAAGTCTGTAAATAAGAGAACCTAATTTGAGTTCTACACATATTATCTATGAAAAGAAAGTATTAGAGAGCATCGTAAGCCCAGGTCAGATGTCATGGTAAGCAAGGAAAGAATAAATGATTCTCAGCCTTCTGTCTTGCCCAGACAGCAGGTTTGTGTAAAGTCTCCCCAGAGCAGGCTGATTCATTAGGCCTAAAGACAATACAGTGCATCTCAGCAGGTATGTGTCTGAGCTGAGATGTTAAAAAGATCCGACTTTCTGAAAGGCAACCAAGAAACTCAGGCACTAGTGAGACAATTAAAAAAAAAAAAAAAAAAAAAAAAAAACCCCCAACCCAAAAAATAACCCAAAAAAAAAAACCAAACTCCAACAAAATCCACTAGCCACTCAGTGCACCTTGAACGAATTAGTGCAATCCATTGGGTCCATATTAATCTCTGGATTACTGTTTCCTGTGTGCACAATACAGCCAATACTTGTCTCCTTTGATCAGGTAAGCTCAGAACAGTTTTCCTCCAATGCCCACCCTGCCATCATAAAAATATAACACAGCTGATCCTTCTTAAAGTTGCCTCACCCCTCTCCTATAAAGAGCACAGTGAATGACACTGCCTGTATACATTGTAGATATAAATGTGAGTAAATACATACATGCCAAAAGATGCCTGACTCACCAGCCCACTGCTCCTTTGGGTGGAAGGGGAAAAGAAAAAAGGTTCAGTTCTCAGCTTGAGACAGGGAGGGACTTAGCCCCCATTCTTCTTCATGTGGGGAGAGCACCTATTAGATTACACTCTACTTTCACAAAGTTGCCTCATTCCTAAAAATCTTTGGCTCAACTTAAACATTTCCAATTAAAAAGTTTAGTGTTGTTAAATCATGATACTTCAAGAAAAGAGGTCTTACCATTACCCCTAATTTTATACCACATAGACCCCAAATTTCAGACAAAACAGCCACCTGTGAAAAGAAATTGTACTTATTGAAGTCAGAAACTGATGTATGATGTTAGAAATGAGAGGATCAAAGTTCCAGCAAAACACGAATAGAGTACTGCAACAATATCACCCATTTTTAAAGAACCAAACAAAACCTGTTATCTCATTTCTATCATGCAGAGCACTACTGTAAAACTCTGAACAAAGGCCACAAAAGCCAGGGGTATCTGAACTCCTACATAAACTTTGATTGTCGCACTATAAATAAAAATGTTTTGAGGAAGAGGCATCAAAAACAAAGTGAGATTACTGACCTTTAACATACTGCGGTTGCCAAGCAAACAATCCTGTAGCACTGGTTCATATTTTTTCATCAAAGTATCCCAGTTATGGTCACTGACAGTAAAGCTACTTTCATAGCCTGAGGTGACAGAAGAGCCAGCAGATGTTGCATCCGAGGAATCTGTAGAATATGAAAATGTTGCATCTATCTCTGAGAGAGAGACAGTCTCACAGTCCTGTAATTTATCATTTACTGGGCTCTCACGTTCATGCCGCAAATCCTCACCGGACCTGGAGAAGCAACACAAATCTCCCAAGTGCTCACGAGTTTGTGCCATCTCTTCTGGCTTCTGGAGATTTCCTGTGGTTTTGGGATGCTGAACGATCTCAGCTTCCTCAATAGATTTGCCTTCAACTTCATTTACTCCAGAGGCCGAGTTCAGGGAGAGCTGTATGAAGCTGAAACTTGAACTAAAGCTATCATGTGCGCCAGCAGAATGAGAAATACCATCTCTGCTTTGATATTCACAGTTGTTATTCACTTCTGTCCGATCCAGAGCATACATGTTTGGGGGCTTGCTCACTTTAGTGCTGTGGCTTTTCTGCCGTGTACAGCACACAGCAGAAGTATCTCCTTTGCCTGTTGTGGCAGCAGGGCAAACCCCTATCCCTGTGCTATCTGGCCGTGGACTATTGCAACACGAAAGATTTTCACAGCATCCTGGAGTATTTCCAGTAGTGGCCAATGTTGTCACCCCATTAGCAGGAATTACGGCAATACAGTGCAGGAATCCCGAGTCATTTTGGCACTGTCGGTGCAGAGAGCAGCTCTCAGAGCTCCCACAATGCTGCCGGCCATGCTGGAGCTCTGCTGGGCTGAGCCCGGTGCAGGCATCCGGGGGCTGAAACTCGATCTGCCGCTGAGCTTCTGGCCTCATGTATCCAGGTCTTTTTGCCAGCTTCTTTTTACGAAGAGAGCCCGCCGGCATAAACTGCTGGTGATCATCTGCGGGGGGAGAAAAGTCATTAAGTGTTTCTGCAGTTTTCCAGGCTTAGCATACTGTAGCATCTGAAAATAGTTGTTTCTGAAATTTCAAGCAGCACATCATTTTCCATTTCAATGAAACACAGACACTGACCATACCGCAGATAGAGAACACTGTGTGTATTCATTCACTTTCTAAAGAGTTTGCACCTGTTTTCAAGTCACTAACAGGCTCCTCCGTCAGGACGCAAACCTGGGTACAAGGAATCACATCATCTTCCCTATTTACAATATCATTCTGCTTTTCCATTCTCAACTTGCTTAACAGCACACTGAAGCAGAAACTTGGTTTAAGTTTCTCTAATCCAAAATTATTTCAGACTTACAAGGACATCTAAGACAGGACTGAATCTGCATCCAAAAAGATGAGAACCACGATCACAAAGAAATTTTGTTCATAACCTGTTCTTGCTGAGTGTTCAGTATCTTGTGTTCATATCCGTGTTTTAACACTATGAGTAGCAAGTGGTTCAGACTCTGCTGCTATAACAGATGCAGCTGTAACACCCTGTGGCTTGCAGACGTTGGTCTAATGAGATATTGTACAAATTGTCATTTAGATTTATGATACTACCTATTGTCCAAAATGTAAAGTTAAATGAAGTTTTGCATGCAGAACCACCTATCCTAGAAAACTAATACTTGACAGCATTACTGAGGTATTACTATCATTAAGAAGCAGCCCCTGCTCAGCAACTTGATTTCCTTACACATTCCTTACTTAAACAGATAAGATAAATTTGCTGTTTGCAGAGAATAGGAAAACAAACAAACAAAAAGCCCCACCCAAACAAGACAAAAATACCACAGCAAACATTAAAAGTGAGAGATCAGAATTTAATGTCTGCGTTTTCTGTATATTTATATATATGTATTATTGGTAAAAGATGACATGGTGACTACTTTCATTCTCTCATGGATTTACTGCTAGTTAAAAGGTACTCCATTTGTCTGTCCTGCACAATGGGAATCAATGGGAATACAGGCTCTGCACTATCATCCATTTCGTAACACAAAAAGATATTGACTGGACCTATTTGCCAGAATCACCCTTCAAAGGGATCTGATGTCAAGCTGAATTATGCCCTCTATTAGCTGCCCTTTACTCACAGAATCAATTGGGTGTTAGAAATATTCATATCACCCACACAGAGCTCTTCCAAAAACACAAGTTACAGATTTTTTCCTTTACATTTAACACTACTCTCTAACCACAACCCTGTCAGTTTTCACACTGACAGATATGCACATAATCTAAACTCCTCAGCAGCTCCTAACACAGGCCTCATACACATCTCACTACGATGACATCCTATACAAGAATTTAAGCATTAGAACTGAAACTTCCCAGGAGAATTTTCCCAACATTCATTACACTCTCCAAATAACCTTCAACAAAAGCAATTTATACATTTTCCATATACTAGAGTAGTGGCACATCTCACCATGGGACTGCAGTTAAGCTTCTGTATTCTGCTTCCTATCACCATAAATTAGAATATCCCAGCAGTCTCTTACATTCTCTTTTGTCTGAGGAAAAAAAGCATCACAGAAATCAGAAGTAAAAAAGGTCACGGAGTCCATCAGCCTGCCTACTATAAAAAGACAGTGAAATGCTGTACTGGGAGTAATTTAATAGAAGTCTTAACAAACAGGAATCACTCTCGGAGCAAGGGAACAAAAACTGAACAAAATATTCTTTAAAATTTAATTATTTTAGTTTATATACAAAACAATAGCCTAAATTTGACTTCAGCAGAAGAGATCAGTCACACATAAAAAAGTCATTCTAAGGCTGCATATACTCCATGGCCATTTAAAAAGGCCTGTCACAGGCCTCATCTATAAAAAGACAAAAGGTTCTCTGGTTTAATTAAAATCAGTTTAAAATTGATCTCACTAAATCACTATGAATTTCTAAAGTAGACAGGCAATTACAGCTCTTTAAACACCAAATTTAAACTAAGCTAATGTAAATAAGGTTTAAATTGGCCAAAGCATTAGATATTCACACCAAGTTAACTGGATGCAATTCTAAAAATTATTGGAGCCAAAGGGGTACAATTCCAGTATCCTGAAGGAGATCACACACAGCCCACACATCTCTGCACTCCTCACAAGGTTCACAGGTAGCCTTCCAGACAGGTTTGGCATTCAGTTCCTTCATGGACTCCAGGACTGTCTCCTGGTGAGTCCACCAGCACAAATCACTCACCTGGATCCCAGAACAGAGCACTGCCTGAGTTATACTCAGGATTAGAGTTAGGCCAAGCCACGAGCCATCCAGAGGATGTTATGAGGAGAGAGTTGCAGGTCCTCTGCCCCGATGTGGAGGCCACTGAGAGCAAGGCAGAGTGAACATGGACATGAACATGGACACTCACACCTTCCCTGAAGGATAAGGGGAAGCCTGATGCCCAGCTGCAGCTAGAGAACACTCACAGTGCCCTCAGCCATCACAAAACCAAACCAGGAAGTTACTATGGCCTTGGGTGTACTGTTTGGACACTGATTACCCTTGTGCCATGTCCCTGTTCTCAAGATCAGAATAATTTCAGTTGTTTATTATCTTATATGCGAAATACAGTGATGTAAACTTTCTCTGCATAGCCTTCCAACTATAGCTGGCTTTGCCTGCATGTCAGAGACACTACACTGAACCAATTCAGCTAGCTTATTAAAAAAAAAAAGAAAACTTAAATTCTTCTCATCATTACCTCAGTTTGAAGAACATCAAGTAACTGTTGGCATTTAACTACAAGATCATCATAATGGAAACAACCAAGGGCAATTTTAAAACCCTACACTACAATGTGTCATGCATTGTATGAGACACATTTAGACAGGGAGAAAATCCACATATGGAAGAGCTTTTCAATTGTAATATTAAAAATCAATTTTTAAAAATATATATTTTACAACCTTAGAAGATTATGTAAGATATATTTAATAGCAGATATGTGCAAATTACTTCAAGTTCAATTACGAAAGCTCACAAATATTCTTAACAGCTCTTTCACCACGGCAATCTTTCCTGATGACCAACATTTCATAAAAAATAACAGTTCAGATCCAGAGCAACAGGAAAAAGAAAACAGTCTATTGCTGTAAAGCAATGTTGTTCACATCTCAGTTGCACCAGTGAGATGAAAGAGAGAGAGGTGAAGCCCAAGAGCATTTCCCACTGATGGAAAGAGCACATTCTCTTGTACCCAGCCTGACACTAAAGGACAGCAAAACACTCATCTAATTCATCACTCTTTGTTTTCAGCCACAAAAGTGGGAGTTGAGGTTTTTTGACCAAATGTTTTAATAGCATCTGCTGGATGAAAAGGTGCAAATACCTTACATTTTTGTTAAGTCAAATAGATTTTTATAGATTAGTACAGAAACTCTGAAGTGATCACCTCCTCACTCCTGCTTTAAGTATGTGAGGCAGAATGCTTGTAAGTTCATTTAAGTTCTCCCTGGAAGTGAGAAATTATAGATGCAGTTTTAAAGATAGCTCAATTATCTGAATACACCTATATTACACACAGCTCATTTTCATTAGAATAACAAATTCATCTTCAGAGCATTTTTGGGTGGTAACTGTGATGTGGAAGAAAAGGTATTTGGTCATATTCAAAGCCAACTATCAAAGCACTGCTCCAAGCAATTTTTGTAGTGTTGCTTCTGTTAAGGAAGACTTAAACACCTGCATCAAACTATACACAAACAAAGTGAGTGAGTTTCAAATATTTATTGTTTACACACATAAATGTTTAACCTATCAGAACCAAGAATGAACCATTCTTGGATATTACCCTGACACAACAATAACCATTACTGTTCAGTTCCTATGTCATACAAATATGTAAAATGTTGCAGGTCCCTAATCAGCGATAGTTTGACTCCTTTACTGAATTTCAAAAGACACCACTAAATATGCAAAATAAGAAGCACTGGTCTCAATACAGCCTATATTGAAACAAACAAGCACCACCTCTTTGCACAAATAAGCTTTCAAAGAAAGTCGCTTTCAAATAAAGATTTTCGTAACTCTTAAAATGAAAAGGTCTCACTGAGCTTTTTCATCTCACTGAGTGTTAACTGTAACTCTGGTTTATCCAGAGTTTTATAAAGTGTATCTACAGAAGGCAAGCATGGCTGAGTTACAGTGATTTGGATATAATGATACAAATTATTTCCTCACCAAGGCTTTCTGTGATTTCTAAGGTCACACACAGGGTTCAGTTATTCAACTGTTAAATTTCCAAAACATTGCAAATAACATATTCTCTGAGGTCATTAAATGCATTTCAGTTTCCATTCTCCATTAAAAAACACTTCAAAGAGCTGTGCATTATAAAAGCCTGAGTGCTCTTCTTTAGCCAGAGTTTAAATAATTGTGTTTTTATTGACACACTCATACAATGCATGTCATTGAGTTGTTACAATCAAGCCACTTACCTCCTTAATGCAACAACTCTTTTTAAGCCATTTGATGGAATTGCAGCACCTCTCTCTAGAATTAGAATCACATCAGCTGATATTAATACACCCATCAAATCTTTCACACGTCAAGAAATAAAAGAACAGTTTAAACCTGGTCTAACCTTAACACTAAGAAAGAAAGAACAAGTCTACAAAAAAGTAAGCTGGTAAATAACAAACACTTTCTGTGTCAGTAACAGTTGCCTATTTAGTCAGGGGAAAAAGAGAAATAACCCTTTCCTTAATTACATATCTGTTACTACCCCTCACTTGACAAGTTCATCTCTGGTTGATCAGCCTCAACTCAATCACTCTCCAAACCTCCTTACACAAGTGGCTTATGTATTTCACCCAACCCACTGATACCTGCCTTGGCCAGCTAGAACTGCCAAACCCACACCACCAGCTGCCTAAGAGAACAGTTCTCAGGCTCCCCAGTCATCACTAATCCTCACCAGCTCAGTGATCCATCCTGTCAACCCACTTGATGGACAACAAAACATCCCAAGGAAGAACACAAGCGGGTCTGGATAAACAAGCCAGTACCAGCACTGAGTGCCTTCAGCACAGTGAATAACAGAAGACACTTCCCCAAAAATATCCAGCCCAATTTTTTCCAAACCTGTGGGCAAATTTATTTTTAACTAATAGTTATGTTATTGAGAATAATTTACCTACTTTCCAAAGAGGCAGATGGACACACAAGTTGCAAGCCTACAGAGAATATTCACAACAGAGAACCAATGCTTATTTCAGGAGGTGGGGTGTGGGTGTGTGTAAGGTTTGTTGTTCTTCTTCCTGGAGAAAAACTCCTTTGTTCCCTGTTTCAATGCAAAAGTCTGTAGAGGCAAATGTCTTAAGTGGAGAGAACACTCTGGTTCTTTCAGTCAGGATCTGACAACAGCTTTAAATGTTACATAGAAATAGGGGAGTAAGGATGTTGCATAGAAACTGTGAAGTTTTTTTAGGTCCTAAATTAATTTGCAAACAACACTTAATGGGTTTGCAGTCATATCCCATAAAATCATTTCACCAAACACCCATGAAAGTATGAAATCAGTACACAGCACTCCTTTTCAAAAATGGTCTATTTAACACACCACACTTCTCTTTCATCACTCTGTCTACAGAGTGACAGTGTGGATTCCCACTACTTCTGCTCAGTCAGATCATCTACAGCAAGACTCTAATATAAAACTCATCAGGGGGGAGGGGATGGAGGAATTAAAAAAAAAGTGAAGTGTGAGAGCACATTGACAGCAGTCAATTTCTAATTCAAGCACAGTTTGAATGCTCCAGCTTGGAGATTTGAATTTTTAATTTCACCAAGAGAGTGGGTTCCAAATTAAGCATCTGATGCACAGTCAGTCTGAAACCAGAATTGAGTTTACTGAAATAGAAAGTAATTTTCTCTTAACAGCTCAGTAGTGATCACATATAATGAAAATAAAACAACGTGGCAGCTCCTGTATTGCCAAGGGTGAGGAGTCAGAAGGTTTTTAGCTTCACAATTTAATATCAAAGTCCCAGGACAAATGCTCCTCCTTTGCCTGCTGAAGGAAGTTCACTTTGTAGCCCCAGTCAGGCTGTCAGATGCAATGTCCATGCTGTCTGGGCAACAAAGGAGATGGAACGGAGCTCCAGACATCAGGAAAGCTGAGCACTGAAGTCCCATAGAAAGCAGAGCACCTCAGGATGCAGATTAAACATGAGATGCTGCAAAAGCCAGGCACAGACACAAATTGCAGTTACAGCAATGCACAGGACACAAGGCCAACCTGTAGCTAGAAGAAAGGCAAAGAAGTGGCGCTGCTCCCCCACCCTGCTCCTCTGAAAACAAAAGTCTCAGGGCTTTACGTGAAGCCCTGCAACTCTTCATGCTCTAACAGAATTTCCGTGCTTGGGTATTCTTTTCTCTTTGCAGCAGCAATTGTGGGAACTGTACTTTTGCCAGCTGACAATAAATCGCCGCTCTGGGTGGCGCGATGAAGATTCTTTGGTGAGCCCACGAGGCACAGCCTGCACCACTCTCCTGTCCTCAACGCCTGCACAAGCAGCTTCAGTTAATGCAAGTCCTTGCCAAATGCCAGCAGATTGCTCAGCATCATCAGTCTGCAGATGTTATAACCTGTGAGGGGTGAAATTGCTCCAGCAAGCAGAGTGCAGTTCCCTCGGAGACCTGCACTGGCAAGCAGGAAAGACACACACGATATCCCTTTTGAGACCTTCACTGAGAATACAGCTTGGCCTTTACAACCCTTACCCAAGGCTATGGACAGACAAAACAGAAACTGAAAGTTTGTTTTACTGGGCCCCAGAACACAAAAGTGAAGACGTCAGCTATGTCCTTTTCCTCTAGCATGGAGGAGAAAAGTAGGTTGTTCAGATGAAATTCTGAGATTATCTATGAACAGGCTATGGAAGAAATACTATAGCAGAGACTGCTGAAACTGCAGTAGAATACTAAACACAGGCAAGAACACTTCTAGCAGAAATCACAGCTCCTTCTAAACACAGCGGGTCAGAAGTCACTCTGCCTACAGCAAGTCAGATATCTTTAAAAAAAAGTTCTAAAAAATTAACATTCCAGGAAAGAACAGAGTTTCTCTCTAGAAGGTAATTGCACTGAATTACAGAATTTAGCAGATGTGGCAGCACAGAGGGACAGCAGCTGTCAATACAGAGGTTGAGAAGACCTCAATAAACAGCTAGAGAGCACTCAAAGGAGGCACCCACCAGCACTAGACAGCTAGCTCTCCATACCTTCCCATGTGCCGCCCTTCAGCCCCCTTAACAGCATTTCTCTCACAACAGCAAACGAGCATGTCTCAACTTACCCCCAAAAATCCTCCTTACATGAGCTTCCAGGTCCTCCAGTTCCTCAGCCCACCCCATCCCTTCCTAGGTGGAGAGCCTTCCTGCTTCACTGTGCCCATCAGCAAGACTCAGAAGTTTCTAGGCTTCCCCAGGTGTCTTTAAAAGAAGCCCAGCCCCACTTCAGCAGTGCTCATTGATTTCACTGCTTCCCTCCAGTTACTCAGCTTTTTGGCTACGAGAACTTCAGACAGTTCTCAAGGGTTTTTTTTTACATCTTTCACAGCATACAGAGTCTGTACAACAATCTAAACCAAACCTCACTCTAAATGCACACTGGCTCCATTCATCCCCTTAGAGTTCATCTCAATGAAAACACTCTTGTGAGAGCTTCTTTCCCGTGACTGTAAATCACTGCTATTCATGTCTAGGAAATCAGGACAATTACCTGTCACAATTTAGTCTGGCATTCTCCCTGGGCTAACATACATTAGCTAATAATACTGCTGCTCTTACTAACACACATCTATGCTGCTCAACAAAAGCACAGACTTCTGCCAGAAGTTTTTTTTAACATATTTCTGTCGCGTGCTGTTTGTGATTCATGTAAGTACTACTCCCTAAGTACTAACCCATAGTATCTGCCACCTTTCATTGAACCTTACCCATCTGCTTTTATTACCAAAGTAAATGACAGCACAGAAATAATCTTCAAAGAAATTGTACCCCTATATGACATAGCTTGTTTCTTGGGTGCCAGGGACTCTGCAGGATACTGCTCTGAAACAAAGACTTTGGCAAAATACTTCAAGTTAAAAAAAAGAAAAAAGAGAAGTCAACAGGAAAATCAGATCTTTCAAAAATTTCCTCTGTATTAAAAGAATAAGCCAATGAACAGTTTTTCAGGTCAACATATTCCAGATCCATCTTAGCATTTTAAGTGGATAAAGAAGGTGCAGAATGTACCATATGGCATCAGACACACACACCTGAATAGATCTGCTTCAGTAACAAAAAACTTGGCAGAGGAAAACTTTGAGTGTCATTCAGATTGTTTTCGAGACTAACTACAGATTGTTAACTCATTACTTCCAATATTAGGGTTTTCTGATTTATTATTTGCTTTAGAAAATCTGAATTCAGAATCTAGGATCAGCAGGGTCCTGTGCAAGGTAGCTTGTATCTGCATATCCCTTTCAGGGGTATGGGATAGGTCCCTGTGTAATTAGGGATTTCTGCTTCTTTCAGGCTTACACATAATACTCCTGACAAGTATTATTATTTAGAAGTAGCAGGCAGAACTGCTGTAGCTTCCTTTCGAGGAAAGCAATGCAATTTCAGAGACATTTGATCTCATGAATTTTGAGATGCAGCAGTAATCTGATGCATTTGCTTTGTGGTTGAAGCAGACCATGTGAGAAACTACTCAACTCATCCCAACCACGAAGCATGCCCAAGACAGAATAAAGGACTAACAGGACTCCTGAAAGACAGCCAAGTATTTTCACTATCAGAACACACCTGAAGCTTTTAACCTTTAGAACTCCTGTCTTCATGGAAAAGATTGGAGATTTAAAAGCAGTACTTGGATAGAATTTTATCTTTATATTACCTAAGCTATCAGAGAGTCACAGGTCCCCTTGAGGCAGATCCTGCAATAATGCTATTCTGTCCAGTGAATTTTTACTGGAAACTTCAGGTTTAACTTATATTTTCATCAGAAATGTGAAGCAAATACAAATATCATATTTAGAGGACTCTTTGTCTATAATGACTTGCACCCATCTACGTTTTTGTACTTCAAATCTAAACAAGTCTGAGATCTGAGACTGGAAAATAGATTTATAAAATAGCTGTGTCAAGTAAATCCACTAAGATAGACTATAGACATAAGTAGTTAATTGACAGGCTCGTTTAATTACTGAGTGAAATAGTGCTACCTTTATGCTGGAAACCTTTTAAATTTTCTCCTGACTAGGCAGAAAGGAAAACTCACAGCATTTTCAATATACTCGCAATAGTTGCACATCCTAGAAAGCATCCTCTCTCTTCAGCCCTCTGTGAGCAAGAACACCTTGCATGACCAGCCTTAAAAAAACAAAGAGGTGACAACAAAACCATGAGAGACATTGAGAAGACACACAGATTTTCATTTCCGAACAATAAAAGTGTCACAGTGCTTCACTGAACAAAAACATATGAAATGTCTTAAATTACCTTAAAGCCTGAGTCATAAGCAAGGACTCTGTACCAGAGAAAGCCAGGAAGGCAGAACTAAGAACATCTTTAAGGTTAGAATGCCCTCTTTGGGTATAAAAACATATTTGCAGCAACAGTAAATTTCATCAAGTACAGTGCTATTTTATGCTATGGAAGGAAAGCAAATCAAAGAATGCAAGTGTGCTACTCCAAGACTTCTAAAAATGTTAGAAACTACTCTCTAATTACCTTCTGTGAGTAACAACATTCTGAAGATGCTGCATAAAGTGAGGGTGACAGCAATCCATACACAGCAGTGCAGAGGGACAGGATAGGAAAGAGATGGGCATAACTAAAAATAGGAAAGCTTCCAGCTGGATACAAAGAAAAACTTTTTCACCCTGAGAGCAGCCAAGAATTGAAGCAGGCTACCCAGAGAGACTGTAATATCCTCAGAGATTTTCAAGGCACAACAAAGTAAAAGCTCTGAGCAATCTGACCCAACCCCACAGTCAGTCCTGCTTTGAGCACGGAATTGGACCAGAGATCATCTGAGGTTCCCTCAAACCCAAACTATCCTAACATACCTCTAAGATTTAAATACATGTCTCAGGATTTGCAGTATTCCACTTGTTAACTATACCCACAACAAAAGTTCAGGAGTTTCATCTGTGGGGATGCATCCAACCTTGCAAGAAAGCAACTTTTCTGATTTATAACTCCACAAAGGAGTCACTAGAAGTTAGCAAACAATAATTCCATCACACCCTGGAAGCTGAAAACAGCTGACTTTTTATAAATAAAATTCAGAATAAAGTTCAATACTGGAAATAAATAACTTCTCTAACAGCATTTAAGCATCCATCATCCACACACAGAAAGAGAAATTATACGGTTCAGTGATGGTCAGGGCCTTAAGCAAGACAGATACAGTAAAGCATAACAACCCAGGAACTCCAATTGTTCCACAGCAGCAGGCCTTTAGTAGTTAGCTAGTGATTAAATGATGCTCATGAGCATCACTTAAATGTCACTTTGATCTACTGCAGTTATTTCACAAAATCTTTATTACTTTTTATTGGCTGTACAAACATTGGCAAGCACTTCTCTTTGCTATATTAAAAATTATTTTGATACCTATTCCTAGGCTGCTTGCCAACTGGAAGACAAGATGGAGCCATCCGTGAGACTACAACTCTCCAAAGACACTTGCCTTTCAAAAGCATAATCCCTTAAATGGTGCCAAGGGCATTACACACACAAAAAATCTAACATCACATCCGAACAGCTGCAGCAAAGCCTGCCTCTCACACAAATTTCCCAGCAAAGAAGAAGGAAGACCACCTCTACCCAGGGAATACTGCCTCTACCTTATCCAGTCCATGAGGTATGAGCATGTAAAAACTCACGCCTGAATATTCTGCCAGACAGATGTATCAGGCAGCCACAACTGTGCCTTCTTTGTAAAACACCTCTCATATGTTATATCATGGTTTCCAAGCCATTAGAGATCACTTTTAACCAGCTAACATGTAGAACAATTACTCCTAAGAGATGGGCAAGAAAGACAGCAACCCCATGTACTTCTCATGGCTTGCACTGAGCAGTCATTCTGGCCTCTCAGCCTTAGAACCACAGCCCATCTAAACTTGCTAAGGTCACTCTCCATGCCTGGGCTTCCAACTCTATGCCTGGGCAAAGCACACAGGGTTTCACCAGGGCGTGGTAGCACACAAAGCAGTAACACAAGAAGTGCATGTGCATCCAGATCCAGGAGAAAAGTCTGGACTCTCATCAAGAAATTCAGTGCCACACCAAACTCACCAGAAACACAGCGAAACAGTTGTTACACACCATGCTCATCACTTGTAACAAAGATAAATTATTTTAAAATAATATGCAATTAATTCAGAAAGTGAATGACATGAATATACACTGCCTACTTAAGCCAAAGATGGAAAACCTTATTAACTGCACTCTAAAAGATAAACAGAAGGCCTTGAAGAGCAACAGTGCAAGCCAGCAGGTTTCACAAAGGGCAATCAGAAGTCTTATGGATTATACTTCCCAAAACAGCAATGTTGGTTTTTACCTCCCAGTCCTACCTCACACAGGAAAAGATGATAACAAATCTACTCCTGAAAATCTACATCATAGCTATACTCAAGGTGGGCAGAAAGCATCTCCTTGACTAACTTAATATGGATCCTAACTTGACCCTGGAACAGACGATCCCATGGAAGATTCTGGCATTGGCAAAAGCTGGCACCGTAGTAGGAAAATTCTCAATCAGCTAAAAGAACAAATACCCTACTGCTAGTGCTCACTGCATACAAAAAAAGAAGCGGAAGCTGATCTTTTCTTGCAGCAACTTGAGACCCCCTGGCAACACTGGATTTTCCCCCGTCTTCATTCTCATAGGAAGCAGACATCCAGTTCTGATGGACTGCTCAGAGGAAACCATTAACTGGAGCAGCTCCTCTCTCACAGCCAAGTCTGTACAAGTCCCAGCAGACCACAAGCATGGGAACACTACAGCAGCTGTCTCACCATGGCCATGTTCAGGCTCCCCAGGGAAAAGGAAAACACAATACCTGTTGATAATTAACTACTTTGGGAGCAAAACCACACAGAGGATCAGCTGCTCTGGTGCTGCACCCCAGGCACCACTAACCAGGCCCTTCTTACACAATTTCAGTGAGGGTCTCCTCAAGATTTTCACTGCTCTGAACAAATTAAAATGTCCTGCTCTCCTAAACAATGATTCTGGCAGGACAGGAGCAATTTCAGCATGGTGCCCTGCTAAAGCAGTGCTGTTCCACTGCAGTGGCAGCACAGCCTGGCACCATCCAAGGTGTCCCAGGGCACCTCATGCCCCTGAGACTCCACATCACTGCTGAAGCACAGAAATCAGCACCCTATCCGCATTACTCCCACCACAGACACAGCAACCAAAAAGATGTAAACAGTAGGGAAATCTTACTACAACAATGTAAAATATCACCAAACTCAGCAGCTGTGTCACCAAGACTGGTGTGCCTGTGGCTCCTCAGGAGCAGAGCTGGGAAAGCAACACAGCCACAGCTCAGCCTAAGCTATTAGTGAAAATACTGACAGGTTAATGCACTCCTCATTAAATGGGAAAAGCCAAGCCCCAGCAAACAGCTGTGCTGCCCATTTCCCTCCACCACTGGGATCTCCACGGGCCATTAGCAACAGGAAGCACCTGAAACTTAGACCAACACAATGAAATTCAATCTCATCCCTAACTCAGTAACCATCCTTGTCCAAAATCTTAACAGAGAATGGAAAGCTCTTGTCCCCAAAGCCATGCTCTCTAACAAAAGGGGGAAATCAAGTTTATACAATCAGCCTAGCTCTTGCAATGAAAGTCAGATATTTTATGGAGCTGAGGCTACCTTGATTTACCACCCTGGACAGGCTCAGGGCTGTTCCTTCCCTTGAACCTCATGATGTTTCCCTGCAGCAGAACATTTATGAGTGGAGGAAGGGGAACAATCAACCACAAGAATGAGACAGCCATAACATAAAGGAAAAGCCTGTGGCTATAAGCATTTGGCCTTGCAAGTAGTCTCCTCCAGCACCATTCCAAGTGCTGGCATATCTGCAGTAATGATAACCCACAAGACTAAGCTGCTATGTCAGTGGGAAGCATGCTTACCACCATAACAGAAACCAGATACTCTAGGTATCCCACTAAAATAGCAAGAAAGCAGTTTACTATCATGAAAAAAATTATTCTTCCCCTTCCCACGCTCTCTGGAGAGTTGATGGCTTCCCAAAAACAAAACAAAAATATGTTAAAAATGGTTTCCTTTATTGCTTAAAGCATATTTTTCAGACCAGTCTGATGATTTTCACCATCATCAGACTGGTGATTTAAACTCAAATTGCTGTGAGATACATGAGCTGAGCTAGGGATTATGGTGGTCATGCCATTAATCAATAAAGTTGTGAAGCCATTGACAAACTTCATTATCTACAGACACATTCAAAACATCACTATCATCTGATTCTAATTTTTCATTGGTATTATTATTCACCATTAAGCAAGGTCTTGAAAAGCCACATCAATGCCACATGCCTCACCTTACACAGATCTGGAGATCTGCAAAACAATTCAGAAAATCTAATGATACCAACTCCCAATTCCTGCCTCTCCCACAGATACTAACCCTTTCATTTTAGTTTTGCAACTCACTATCAACCCCTTGACTTTTCACTCCACAGGTCGCCTCAAAGTCTCCCTACTAAGACATTTTCCTCTGCAATGGTTTCCTGCCCTGCTGACCTCTTGGCCCAGCAAAGGAAAGCTTTCAACAAGAGCACATTAAACCCCTCCAAAGAACCAACTCTTCAGCCATTGCAGAGAACAGGGAAACATCACATACACCACATCCATTCTGCTCTTAATTTCAAGGAGCCACTTTTCCCACACAGCTCTTTCCCAAGGAGATTATATAATCTAAGCAGACATACAGTGTGTTCCACAAATTTCTTTTCAGTTGTAGTTCTGTCTTGGTTGCTCCTTCATTCAATCCATAAACACAGCTAGTGCATACATCTTGAAAACTAAAGGAGCTAGCTAAGCGCTCCTAAGAAAACATTTTTTCCACTTTCCATCCCTTATTCTTAGTACACAGCTGTTTATGTAGTAAATATTTATTATTCAAGGTAAAATCTAACTTAATTGGGTTTTCTACACTTGTCAGTGTTATGAATAAACAGAGTGACAGAGGCAAAAAGAGCAGAGTAACAAGACAATTTACCCTGGCACTGAGGTGACACGACTAACACACGTATTTGTAAGGCAGCAAGAGAGGAAGGGAGGATAAAGGGAGAGGAAGGGGGAGGTGAGAAAAATCAGCAAGTGCCATTGATCATACTCATTAGACAGGCGGGTCCCAATTAGAAATATATCACACAGAGATAATAAGAGGTGTTCTGGAAGGAAGCTTGGCTGTGAGATGGAAGAGGGTCTGAAACACAGCGAGCAGCATTTTACAGTACATACAAAGGGGAGGCAGAATCCAAATTCTGTAAGTCCCAAAGGAATCACACCAAACAAAGAAACCCTACTTGAGGCAAGCACATGATCTCACCCTTCTGCCTGCAGACTTTAGATTACTCATTAAGCCACTTCACATTCTCAGCATCAATAAATAGGGAAGTAACTCCATGTCAATAGCTAACTCAATTTCCATACAGAAAACTCATGTTTAGCAAACAAAGTATGTCCACAATGGATCTCAGCTTCCACAGCAGCAGCAACTTGCAGGCTTGATAAAAAAGTAGTTCTCCCTGAAAGTATTTTTCAGGAAAGCTGTTAATAGAATCCACACCTATATGCTAAAGGAGAAGAAAAAAGAAAATTACATGGAGTGTTAAATAGTTAACACTACACAGAATCAAGGAAGCACCTTCAAATAAGGATACTACCATGCTTAAAATAGGAACAGCAGCCTTTGTTCAGTATCCAGAGAGCCAAGTTTTTACTCGTGTCACTGTTGGTTTACAAAGGGCGCATTCATTCCGAATACATAAGGGTTTTGCAGCAGTTTTCCTTCAAGAATATTGAATAGTATTACAACATACCCTGGGTTCAATCCTAATCTAAGTGACGCAGCATGAAAGGGCTGCTTTCTGGAAAAAGACACAAGATGCTAAGGATGAACTTGGAAATCACTATGGCAACTCGCCAGGTCCCTTCCCGTTCACCTTGGAGGCCGATACTCCAAAGGAGGTAGGAAAACCCCTTTCCACAGGAGTCGTTAACACGTGTCATGGCCAAAACTAGAGAAGGTCAGAGCCTGTCTCTGCTCAGTTATAAAGAGGGGTTTGCTCAAAAAAACACAGTGCTAAAATGGGAAAAGAAAAAAATCATAACTGTTGAGTGCTCGTGAGGCACCACACACTTGAGTAAATCACACTTGAAAGGTCAGCTGGTTCAGTAGCTGTCAAAGGCCCGAGATATGGAGAGCAAAAAAAGCCTAACCGAGTGTGCCTAATTTGTGAACAAAGTCAGAATTAACCTTTAGGGTTTTCGCTTTTGTCAGTACAAAACATTGTTTGCAGTGCTTTCTGTCCTCCTGTTCATGACAATTAATTTATCCTGGTGCTAATAAATCCTCTTTTCTTACACAGACCCACTACAATTCCACCAGCAGCAGCTTAGGCCCAAAGTTTTGACTTCACTTTACTGAAGAGAACAAAGGATGATTTATCTAAGTTTAAAGAGGGAGGAAGCCAGAGGCAATACAATACTTGCCTCTGACTGTTTTTTAGAGTGCTGCTGCACTGTAATCATCAGTGTCATGTATTAGAACGTGCCATTTTCTGTGCCCAATCTCAAAGAGAGCTACTCAGAAAATTGGTAACTCTGATAGTATCAAGCACTGGGAAGAAAAAAAGACACACTGAATATGGTCCCAATCTCAAGTGTACAAAACACTGCACATAAGCATTTGTTGGTTCTTGTACATTCCTTCAACTTGCCATGATCCCAATATTTTAAATAACCACAAATCTCTAAAGTCAGCCTTTTTTTTTCTTTTAAATCAAATATTTATTTTAAACACCCCTACTTTCCAGTTCCATAAGGGCCTAGAAGCCCTGTGAATACTAAAAAATGCACTGGAGCTTCAACTGGAAAACCACTGTCAATGTCTTCCCAGAATGAATCACAACAATTTCAGCTTCAGCAATGAGATGGGGGAATACCCATACAACATCATTCAAGGGACTTTAGTATTTAAACACCAAGAAAAGTTTTAATAAAGTAGAACTTCTCCCATTTTCAGGAATTAACGTAAGGCCAATAGCAAATTAGCAAGTAAATGAACCAACAGGGAAGGGCAAAACCAGAGATAATGCATCCCAGGGGACTTCACTCACTTCTTTGAAAACTGTTATTACTTCTAATTAGCAGCAGCACTTGCTGGTGTACCTTCTGCAACATATTTTGTGACAGCCTTTATTGTAAAAGCACTTCACTGCAGAACTCTTAAGTTGCTTTTCAAAAGCATAGCAAGAAGTCACTCAAGCACTTGTACACAAAGATTAATGTGGATTACCAAAACAGGAATAAGCTGTTTTCTATTAAACCATTGGCAAGGATGACTGAAGTGTTTGCAGAAAGTCTTGGTGGACTCATGGAGCTGGGAGAACCACATATCCCAAATAACCCAAAAGACAGCAGACATACCTAGTGAGAAATACACCTTTCTTTCCCAGTTGTCCTGGGAAAGGTGAAGTGGTTTTATCCAGAATTCCCCTGTGACTCCAGCCTTTTGCCAACACCAGTGTTGGTACGGAGGGCAGCCCTAGCTCAGACCAGTTTATTGCCGTTGCTCTGAGAAGAGAGCAGATCATCCACGTAGAGGTCATGGTCTTATAAAGTTCAGTTATTTATAAAAGCACATACACACAGAGTGTCCGCTGAGCAGGCAGTTTCCTTTCTCTTCCTTAAGCCAGGGCTGGAGACATAATGTGGGTGACTTTTCTAAGAGCACCATTACTTCCCTCTTTGTAGCTGGTTATTTAAAAAACCAAACAAATAAATCATACATCTTTGTATCAATATAATTGCGCTCACACTGACTGAAGTGAAATCGAAGAATCTTATTTTTTGAGTCAAAAAACGATAGCTATTATTTCAAAGTTGCAAGACCCTTTCTTAAGGCTGCGCTAACTGTGAAACAAACACCAACATCACCGGGGGCTTAAAAAATTAAAAAAAAATAAACCAACTTAAAAAAATCCTAAAACTTTCAGACTGTGAAATGAAAGATCCGAGTGTTTCTTTTTTCACCAGAAAAGGGAAAAAAAAATAAAAGAAAAAAAAAGGAAACCAACTACATTTTCCCCATACTCAACGCGACTCCAAGAGACGCTCCCAGCCCGAGGGCAGCATCCCGCCGAGCCGCCCGACCCCTCCAGCGGGGAGCAGCGCTGCCGGCCCTGGCC
>VZTZ01045613.1:862761-880325 GCA_013400955.1 Drymodes brunneopygia | reverse complement strand
CCGGCCGGGGCTGCGGCCGCCACATCCCGATCCCGACCCCGGCCCCGGCCCCGGCCCGCTGCGGGCGGAAAGCGGCCCTGGCCCGGCCACTCCCCGCCGGGGGCGGGCCCGAGGCAGCTCCACCGCCCCGGGGAAGGAGAGGGCGGCAGGCGGGACCGGCTCTGGCTCCGGAGGATGGTGCGGGCGGCCCAGCCCAGGGAACCGGAGTCCTGCGGGCTCCTGCCCGCGCAGTGATCTCCGGTTCTCCAGGCTCTGTCCCGCCCGTCTGTAGCATTTAGCTGCGGGGGAGAGGAATCACGGAATCACAGAATCAGAGTCAGATTGGAAGGGACCACCGTGGTCTAAGCTCCCTGCTCAAGCAGGGTCATCCTAGAGCACATGGCACAGTATTGTGTCCACATGGTTCTGAAATATCTACAGTGAGGGAGACTCCACAGCCTTCGCACCATCTGTTCCCGTGCCAGCAGAGTAAAGAAGTTCCTCCTTATATTCAGGTGGAATTTCCTATGCATTGGTTTCTGCCCGTTGCCTCAAGTCCTATTGCTCAGCATCACCGAGAGGAGCCTGGCTGAATCCTCTTCACACCCTCCCTCCAGATACTTCAAAACATGGATAATGTCCCCTCTCAGTCATTTCTCTTGAGGCTGAGCAGGTCCAGCTCCCTCAGCCTTTCCTCCTAAGAGAGATGCTCCAGTCCTCTAATCATCTCTGTATCCCTCCACTGGACCTGCTCCAGGAGCTCCATGTTTCTCTTCTACTGGGGAGCCCAGAACTGTGTCAGGGGAGATTTACATTTGTATCAGAGAAAGGTTCTTCACCCAGAGGGTGATTTGGCATAGGAACAGGCTCCCCTCGGAGGTCATCACAGCACTAAGCCTGATAGAGCTCAAGAAGCCTTTGGGCAACACTCTCAGGCACGTGGCAGGATTCTTGGCTGTGCCAGGCCGAGCGCTGGACTCAATGATCCTTGTGGATCTGCTCCAACTCAGAATATTCTGTGATACTGTGAATTCTATATATGTATTTTCATTGCTTTTGTATGATTCCACATGTCCTGATGTCACAGAGCTTTTTCATTTTGCTGAAAGGTGCTATCATTTATATGTATGTATAGGTTTTCATTGGGATAGAGCAATTTTCTTTTTTCATCGCTTCTCAGACTGCCCTGCCAGTGAGCAGGCTGGGGTATAAAAGAAACTGGGAAGGGACAGAGCTGGGACAGCCTGACCTAATCAACTCAAGGGATATTCCAAACCATCTGTCCTCATGCTGTCATGCCCAACAGTAAAGGCTGGGGGAAGGAGGAGGAAGAGAGGAAGTTCAAATTTATGGCATTTTTCTTCCAAAGTCCCTGTTATGCATGATGGAGCCCTGCTTTCCTGGGGATGGCTGAATGCCTGCCTGCCCATGGGAAGTGGTGAATGAGTTCCCTGTTTTGCTTTGCTTGCGCGTGTGGCTTTTGCTTTACCTATTGAACCATCTATGCCTCAGCCCATGAGTCTTCTCACTTTTACCTTTCTGATTCTCTCTCCCATCCTGTTGGGGCTGGAGGTGAGTCAGCAGGTAGCTGCATGGGGATTAGCTGCCTGACAGAGTTGACCCTTAACATGCAGCAAATCATTTCAAGTCCTTTTCCTAAGATCTCTGTACCTTTCCTGAGTCTGACCTCTCGGACACATCATTGGAGCAACATGAATTTCTGCTAAAATCCCCTTTCCTGTTTTGTTTTAGGTCATTTTAGTCCTCCACCATTTCCTGTGTATATTCTCCTCCCTAGTTAACACATGCATCATCTTTTGCTATCCCTAGTATTTCTCTACTGACAGTTTTATTCCTATTGTTATTCATAATTATGAGCTTTATATAAGCTTGTGAGTGCCCATTGACTACAGCTTTTATTAACTTTGCTTTGCTAAAGTGGTACCTGCTTCACTCATAGATCATCATATCCACTATATTAATCATGTACATGAAATCAGAGATAGCCTCTATCCATCCTGG
This sequence comes from Drymodes brunneopygia, assembly GCA_013400955.1. Lineage (NCBI taxonomy): Eukaryota > Metazoa > Chordata > Aves > Passeriformes > Petroicidae > Drymodes > Drymodes brunneopygia. Next base: position 878,324 of record VZTZ01045613.1, on the reverse strand, counting down.
TCTTCAAGAATCCTCCTTCCTTCTCAGATGCAGGAAATGCAATTGTAAGTTAAATACACCATCCTGTGCCCAAGGAAGTTTTGACAGCATTCAGAAAAGTTGCTTTAAAAAAGCCTGGATTTATCTAACAACTGTCCTCTTACTGATTTTCTCTGGTTTCAGTCCTTTTACTAAGAAATACAGGACATGCTAAGAAAGTTTTGACCTCCTGTTCCAGTCTGTGCCCTTCCTGACTTGTGAGAGAAGACAGCAAGCAGCTGTGTCTCACATGCCAAAAATAGCCACGCATCCTTCTTCTTCAGCCTTGCTGCAGTGCATCTGATTCAAGTGATGTCAGTTCTGGCTCCCATCATTCAGAAAGAAATTGGTTGCAGAAGGGCAGCTCTATGGGTGCAGACAAAGGGCTCATCTAGCACAGCCTTGCCTCCAGCCCAAAGCCAGGGCAGTTGTCTCAGCAAGAGCAGGAACAAGGCAGCAGCCACAACACTTCCCCTTTGGATTGTCCCACCCACGCTCTGACCAGTGTGTGCTTGGGGGGTTCCTCAGCTCAGTGTGCTTTGTTCAGTCAGTAGCCTGCAGTGGCTCCCACGCTCTCCAAGGGCTTGCCCAGCCCCACCTTGAGCCCACTTCAGCTTTTGGCCCACACAGTATTCACAGGTGAGAAGTTCCCCAGGTCTCACATGCTGCACAAGGCACCAGCTCTTGCTCTGAGCCTGGCTATGGCTCCCTACCTTTGAGAGCTCCTGGATTTCTGGGCTTGGAAAAAGAGATTTTTCCCAATGCATCTGTGCATCTGATGATTTCCTGTGTTAACACATCATGTAGTCCCTTTTCCAAACTGTGCAGTGCTGAACTAATCAGACTGACCTTGTACACAGCCCCTCTCTAATTTTTTTCTGTTCCTACTTTTTGGGATGAGGGGTCTAAGTAAGTGTTCAGGTTTGATATGCATTCTTGCAGTGGCATCTTCATGTTTCCCGTTGTATTCTGTGTTCCTTTGCAAATGGTCTGTAACATTTGTTTGAGTGCAGCCACACACTTAACTGATGTTTTCTGATATGTAACTAATGCCACTTTTCTTCTCAGTGGCTGTGATAGTGTCAGAGTTTTTCATCTTGTATGAGAGGCTAGGAATTTTTTTCCTGGTAAGTGGTGATTCAATCTACACAAAGTGAATTTCATCTGTGGTTTGATTGCCCAGTTATTTAACCTCACAAGGTCCTTCTGCAATTCTTTGCAGCCAGCTCTTGTTCATGCTACCTCAAATAGCATCAGCAGCAGACTTGTTGCAGCTGTTTATATGGTGAACAGCAGAGGTTGAAGAGACTGTGCTTAATCCAAAACTACCAAAAGGTATGAAGTCTCAAAACAAACATTTAAAAGAAGCAGGGCATGAGTTGTACTCAGGAAAAAAAAACCTGCTAGTGAGTTCTTTGCATTTGTTGTGAATCTACTGGGAGAGTTAAAGTTTATCTCAAACCTCATCACTTCTGCTTCAGGTGAGCTTGCCTTGCCTCATCTGTACTCACATGTGTATATTTAACAAAAAGTCCCACCACTGTAGAATACTCAGCAGACTGTAATTCATTACCTCAGATGATAATTAGGAATATGTGTCAATATGTGTGTGTGTGTGTGTGTGTGTACACAGAACATGATGTTCTGTTCCTTTATCCAGAGAGGAACTGCTTTTCAACAGCCATGCTCATTCACTTGCCAGACCATTGGAAAGGAGTTGCAGGGGGATGGCAGATAGCTTTTACTGAAAACTTTAAGCATAACTGGAGAAAAAGGTGCAGATACCATTCTGAAGCAAATACCAGTAGGGGAGAATAGTATTCTTGGGTTTTAATGCTGTTTTAATTGTGCCCTCACCTAATTATAACCATAACCCTAAGTCTGATTCAAATGACATGGTGAGACATCCAGAGGTGTAGAGAAATCTACCCCCTCCAGTTTGCCCTAACGCACTTTTGGGCAGTAGTTAAGTGTTTAGATTGAGATGGATGGTGTAAGAAATGACACACAAGAGCATACCTAAAAATGGATACTGTAAAGCTCTCTTCTAGTTTAGGTTAGTCAGGAGGGAGCTGGAGCATTTTGCTATTTCTTAATTTCTTTTTTTCATTATAATGGCACATACAGGCAGAGCCACCAAAAGAAATTGTCCTGCCTGCTCCCTCTGCTACTTCTCCAATTGTGCCTGCCTTCCCTTTCCCCATGGTACTGCCTGCTTTGTGCTGCCAGGAGAGTTTCATCAGCTCTATGATGAACTAGGAACAGATGTGGATTCAAAAAATTGATTCAAAAAATTTTTATTTTCCCATGAAAAACTTTTCTCCACTTGAAAGCAACAGTGAAGCTACAGCACTACATGCTGCATCAGAAATCACACCAAATTTTAACAAACTCTCTCTGTACTGAAGGCAGTGCTGCTGCCTCTTTCCTCCTCAAACAACTTCCTGAGCCCTTGTGCAAGCTCCAAATTGACCTGTTTTCCACTGCTTGTCTTGGCCTCTCAGCTTCTCATTATCTACACATAGCTGCTGCTTTGTGTGGTACCTTTGCTTCCAATTGACATCCATGTATGAGAGCTCCCCCTGCACCTGCTGCCATAGAGAGCAGATTTCCTGTAGCTCTGTCCCTTGTGACCTCTGGCTAGTCTCAGAGCTCAGCTGCAAACTCTGCCTTTCTTCTTCTTGCATTCATCTTTGTTCTTCCCTCTCTGCCCCATCACTGCTTCACCAGAGACCTTTTCTGTTTCAGTAGTAAATAACATATTCATCAAAAAGTGCTGCTGAAGGGAAGCCAGCTCTACTTGCAAATTGAATTCAAATTTAAAAAAAAAAGGTTTTGCCTGGCATAAAAATGAGGAAATCCCAGATATGTTAGACTTATTTATTTTTATCTCTTTAGGATCAAGACATCTTGATCTTTTTAAGCTAGGCTCACATGTGGCACTGTGGCATCTATCATAGATCAGAAGAGTAAAAAAGCATCATGTTCATATTCTAATACGGATTTTTTTCAACCTATTCTTCTCATCCTCTCTCTTCCCTTTAAAAACCCTTTGCATGGCACCTTTTGAAGGATGGCTGCAGCATGGACTGAGATAGCTGCAGTGAGGTGGGAGGGTGGGAAGGGGCTTTGCATGGCTTTAATCAGTGCTTTGGTTAGATATACCATCATACCCTATCCAAAATGAAATGCTCTAAATTTTTGCTTTAGTTAATTCTGTGGGTACTTACAATACCTCCAGAAGATGCTTTGTGATGTGATAAAGCATAAAGATAATCTTCTTAGTGGGGAAATAAAATAAATCAGGGTGCCTAATGTGAAAGGTAAAAGTCCCAGACTCAGTTATTAAACCACGGAACTCCTAGACATTTCAGCTAAGCCAGGATTTTGTTAAAAAAAATTAAACAGCTTTTAAAACAAACTCATGTAAATCTGAAAGAAAAAGATGAGACTTTATTGTGATTGCTGTTACAGGTGAATACATTTCACTTTCCAGAATCACCTGTTTCATTATTCATCCACAATTGTAGCAGAGCAGCCCTTTGGCTTTACTGGCATCATTTTCTGATCCTGTTCCAAAGACAGTGACCCAACTGGTGTCAGGGTCGGCTTCAAAACAAGAGTAAAGCTGGTAGCTCATTATCACTCAATTCAAAATATTTATGGGATTAATAATCATATATTATGGATAACTCAAAATGTTTGAAGTCCTAATCCAGTGGATATACAATTCAAAGGAGTTAAGCCTTTTGATGTTTATTTTGACTGAATGACTTCTCAAAAATTTAAATTAGTCCAAGAAAAGAAATAAGTTTCCCTAGAGATACCTGATCACTAGCAAACAAGCTGAGGATTCATACTGCTGTTCTGCAGGCTTTAAAAATGGATTTTACTCATAGTAGTGTGAGCCAGCCATAATTATACATCAGTAGATCAACTCAAAACAAAACTCTGAGAAACAAAAGCAGGAACACTGGTGATTTAAAAAGCAGAATAAATGCATTTTTCTCATCAACTGTCCTTTTCACCGAACTAATCATCCCAAATCCCAAATTTCCTCAAATTTATTTCTCACACTCTTCAGCATCTACTGCTTGTCACAAACTGGGGTTTAAACACTACAATACAGCCACTAAGTAAACAAACATTCCTTCATTAATTTTTCTATATCTGGATATGGAATTACTTTCTATTGAGCTGTCATTATTATGATGGGGGTTTTTTTCACAGCACATGTGTATTTGGATACGAAGTTGTCATTATTTGGCTGTAGCGTTCATGTAAATAAACCTTACTTCTTCAACATGTCATCTTAGACTGGCCATTGTATATGTCCATTCTCATGTGTGGATTGAGTGGGTCCCATAAGAGGGGAAGGCCATTTTCTCTCATTTTTATACCAAAATACCTTGTAAGTGTAGGATCACTTAATAATGTACTAAACAGAAATGCACGGCGCTGAAAGTTCTAATATGTTAAACATGTTCCCTTGCTTGCCAGAAATCCAAGGGGCACTAAAGAAGGATTGCCACCTGGGGATTGCAAACGCACATCCTCACTCCTGTAGGGTTTGCCTGAGAATGTGCAGATGGGCAATGGAGCAGGCATCCAGGCATTTCTGAGGAAACGGGGAAAAAACCTACTCTCTTCTGTGACCTTCACATGCCCTGCTTGTTCCCAGGTATTTTCCTGACTGCTGAGCCAGGAGCCAGTCCTGCTGGTGGTCCTGGTGTCTCTGCCTGATTAGAATTGTAAGAGGAAATATTTCTCTGGTTGGTGATACAAACCACACGTAACAATTCTAGGAAATTCTCGTTGTCAAAAATAGATTTAGTTTTTAAGAAGTAAACTATATGAATTAAAAAGTCCTCCTCATTTTATTCTCCAATTCAGGAAATGCCATGAGGTGACACAAATTTTTCATTTATTAATGCCTGAAAAGAGGAAAGCTGATTCCATTTCAGACACCATCAGATAATACTTTTGCCAGAGGATGTTATTACAGTTTTAGGCTAAATATATAATATAAATAACCTGTCTTCTGCTATACAAAAAATCTCTACTGGCTGGAAACAATTATTGTGAGATAATACATGGAAGTTTGCCAGTCGGACTTGTTACATTTTCTAGCTCTACATGTATAATTTACATTAGTGCACAGCACTATCTCCGAGCACAGCCAACACTCTGCTGCTATATTTATGAACCTACTTTATGTAATAGTGGCAAAATTATAAGGCTGAAGTAAACCATGCAGTGAAGTAATCTAAACCAAATCCTTAGAAGATATTAATTTCCATTCAGGAAATAAGCACCACCTGTAAGTGGACCATATTCAGTATGAGTGAATTATTATTCCAGTTATTCTGCCAGCTTCACAACTTGCCTGTGGCTCAATGCCAGCATTTTGCTTAGCAGACTAATGAAAACTTGATTATCAAAGGCACCAGGTCAGCTGCACACACAGCAGCAGTCAGGGGGCAGAGAGGGAGCTGTAGCAACCACCTTGGTCAGACACAAGGCCAAGGAATTGTCCATTACCTCATTTTATTATGTCAGTAATAAAATTAACCAAAAATGCTCCCAGGAGCTATCTGGGCCTAAGAATAGGTGCTTGTAGACCCAATTTTCCCTGCACCAGGGATCTGCAGAGAAGGGTAAAGTGTGGGAAAGAGTGTCCTGCTGAGCCTGCCCTGTGACAAGAGACGTTCATGGAGGAAGCAGTCATCCCTCCTGTGCCCACAAGTGTTTATAAGGGAAGGCAGGGCTGAGATGCACAGGGAAGGAGAGGGAGAACACAACTTCAACAATTTTTTGCATTCTCAGATCAACAAGTTGCAATTGCACTGGAGGTGAAATCCTAGGAAAGCCAGTGACAAAATCTCACAGGCAGATCAGACTTCTATAGAGAAAAAAAACGCTTGCCATGTAACAGCTTGTCAGCAACCTCAGAATACAACACAGCCTGCTCTGGGAGGGTTGTTATAATGTCACCCTTATTTTCTTGGTCTGATCACAGAAAACTGGAAAAATCTCTTTGGGAGCAAATGTCTGGATGGAGATAAGGCTGCATTGGCAGTTCATGGCTCCTGTGTGATTTGCTGTGGAAAAGGCTAAACATGGCTCCATTCAAAATGTTGAAGTTAGCCCCTGGGAAACATTCTGCCAGTGAAATGAAAGTCGTGCAAACTGTGCAGATGCCTGCTTTTAAATGTCTGTGTGAGAATGAAAGTTTTGTTTCCCTTTTCACTTTTATTTCCTTATTCCTTGCACGACACTTATTCCAGAGTGAAAAAAGGAACAGGAACAAAAGTGCTTGCTTGGCCTTTTGAAGTTGGACCAAGTGTTTTGTCTATAGTAGAGATGAGACTCTGGGGTAGAGGAAGGTGGTTGCAAGCTGTGCTGCAGATGCCACTTCTTCTGACTGCCAGGGCATAGGCAGGAGTCTGGCACCTGCGAGGGCAATGTTGGTTAGAGGGAAGATACCCTGATTTGTGCTTCTCATCCATCTGACTCTGCAAAAACAGGATTTGTACTAAATAAATTTGGGTCCCCAGTTCAAAGGCTGTAAGTTAGGATATTCATCTGTCTTAGTGGCAGATCATGGGAGGACATCAGTCTTCACAAGGTCTTATGACAGCTTCAAAACCTGAGTCACCTTCTAGAGGCTCCCATCTCTTCCAGCTGACTGTAGAGGGAACCAAGGAAGGTCACCTTCCTCGGCCCAAACTGTGAGAGATGACTCAGGGCTATAAAAATGGCCACACAAATAGAATTGCTGTGATTCAGCCCTTGGGAAAAATAACCAGAAAAGGAGAAAGTGGTGCATATGGTTTTAGAGAAAGCAAGAAGGAAAAGCAAGAGAAATAGGGAAGGCAAAAGAGAAAAAGAGGAAGAAATAGAAAGGAATGAACGGGAGCTGTAAGAGGGAAAGCAACTGCCAAAGGGAAGTAACAAAGAGACCATGGGAGTAAAAGTGTCTGAGTGATCAAGCAGGGAAAGTCAAAAGCAGACAAGTGTCAAGCCTGAGCATCCTGTGGAGAAGCTCATTCCTGCACCTTGGCAGAGGAGCAGTAACTGCCTGAGGGTGCCAGAGTCACTGGTTCAGCCACCCCCAGGGCCTGGAGGGAGCCCTGCATGAAGGACACTGCAGTTTGCTCTGTCAGGGTCACTCTGTGACAGCCCCTTCTGCTAGTCCTGGTAACAGCAGAAATTTATCACTTGGTGGTCAGCAGTCAGAGAATGGGATTGTCTTTTCCTCATGACAAATGAACAGCACTGTTCAGCAGACACAGGGCAGGGTTTCTGTTGTGTGGTACCAGCAGGAGGAATTTTTCAGCTTTCTGTTTTCAATTCTCTTTTAGATGTAAAATAGTTGGCAAATTATTCAGTGCTTTTTCCTTGCTCTGCTGCCAAAATTTTCTCAGCACAACCAAGGTAACATAAGCACAGAGTAGCCTTCAAACATATTCAGTGGGTGCTGGAAACCTCTGGAAACACTTTTGGTTTAGTTGTTAAATTTCATACTTATGATGTACTTGGAAGGTTCCACAAATCTGCATGTTATACAAATCCAGTGATTAAAAGTCACTTACTGGTTCATAACAATAAATACGCTGCTGATTAGCAAAGTTAAGTATGGTTAATAGAAAAGAATGTGGGAGACATTAGCAGTGTAATCGCTTTCATAGGGTCTATTACATTTAGTGAAGTTTTTACAGTTCTGCACACACATGTACCCACTGTGAAGACACCAAATTACAAATAAAACTCTGATAGAGCCAAGCCACAACTTAACTATTTAGACCATTGGTAATAAGACCATCCTTGCAGCTGGATTAAGTACTGTAAAATGTAGTGAGATGCATTTTCTCTTTGAGAAACCTTCCTGATCACCACTTGGTGCCGTGAGGAAGTGTTCCTGAGGAGTGAGCTTGCACATCTGGAGCATCCAGGCTGCAGTACAATGTGCCCAGAGCTGCAGTGAGAGGCTGAGGGAGGCACAGAGGAAATTCTCACAATTGCCTGTTTCCCTGCGATGCATTAAATGACTGAGTGATCACAGGCCACAGCTGAATTACAGGAGTGAGTCACAGAGTTCAAAACAAGAGCATCCACTAATTGTTTCATGGAAGAGGCTCGGGGAAGTCTGAGGAAGGATTTTGTAGGATTTTCTTTTACTCATTGTGAGCTTTGTAGTCTTTTGTAGCAAAGCCAGCCATTCTGATCTGAGAGTTTATTTTACAACTCACAGCCCAGAGAGGGCTGAGTTCCAGGGCTGGGCATCCATCCCTCATGGGCAGCTTTTTCTGCTGTGAGCCTGGAACAGCTTTGGCCCTGTCTTCTGGAGATCTCAGACACCACCAGATGGCAAATGGGAGGAGGGGATAAATGGCCTTGTTCCCAGTCTAGCTGCCCCATCAGCTCTGTACAAATGTTTTGGTCAATTTGATTAAGATTTGTTCACCTACATTTCAGGTGTTCAAGGCAAGAAGATGAATTGTAATTTTTATTTGACAAATATATTTACCCCCAAGTCTCTAGACTTGGATGAGATGTCTCAGTGATCATCCCCTAAGCCTTGCTCAGTGGACTCTAGAACCATGTACAAGATGGGGAAAAACTCCTGGCTTCTGGTGGAGGTTTGCTTTATGGGGGCTGGATCACCATCATTGTCTTGGTTGATGAATGGATATGAATGTGGGGTCCAGGAAGCACATGGACCCAGGGCTCCACTTTGCCACAGTCTGCATCCACATCCGATGTGTGCTGTGGAGTGTCAGCTGCCTTTTGGTCACATAAAGACAACGCATGGGTGCTCCTGTGGTGCTGTTACACCCTGGCCATGGGCACTGGGGGTGTGTGTGAGAGGAATGAGCACAGGCACAGGCCCAGGGGTTGCCCAAATATCTGGGGTCGTGCTGCGAGTTAGGAGGGGCTAAAGGACATTCATGCACTGGCAGATTGCTCTGGTGAGGTGGTCACTGAGGATGAGCATGGCTTCCACAGTGCTTTTTACCACAGGGATACAAGCACACTGCAAGTTTATGGCTTGGGCCTGCCTCGTGGCTGTGCTTTGGCCCTTCCCTGCCCCTTCCTTACCACCACCCCCAGCAAGATGCTGTGGTTGAGACACACAACCCACTCGCTTTTACAGTGCTGATTCCCTTGATCTCTTTGTCCTGTGTCTTGGAGAAAACATCTGTTACCCCTCTTGGGTAACTCAGCTCTTCCATAAATGCTCTCACCCCTGATTTACCTGATTTGTGTCATGTCCCTCTCCCACAGCTTCACCTCTATTGTGCTCCAAGTTACTGGGATGCAATTTTCAGGATCCAGGAATGCAGAAGATAGTCCAGGATTCAACATGCACTAGTGGTATCGAAACGTCTGCAAAAAATGTCTTCATGTATGCTGTGTTTCCATGTACCCATTTCTCTAGATAATTCAGATTTGTGGTCTCCAGCTGCTGTCCAGTTGGTAACCCTGAGCTTTTCCTTTCTGCTGCTCTCTCTGTCCTTTGAGACATGAAGTCTTCTCTCGTTCTTGCCATCAGCTTTCTGCTTCCACATACCTGCCTAAGACAGGAAAGGTCAGTGCAGCCTATCTGCTGGACTGTTGTTTTCTGAGCTAAGGCTTATTCAGAATCTCAGTACTCCTTACAGTATTTCCTCACAGGTCAAAGCTAAACAAGGGTCAGTGACTCATTCATCTGGAGTCGTGTTCTTTTCTAATTTCAGTCCCAACCTGAAGATAAAAAAACCAACAGAGGAAGCAGATGAATCAAAATGGGATTTGCAGTTTTTGGAGAAAAGACCTGTGAAGGCAGATTTGCTTGGCAGAAGCTCAGCTGGAGGGTTCAGGGGCAGGCAGGAAAGACTTTATGCAGATACTGTGATTTCTTCCCATTGAGATGATATGGACACAAAATATGTTAGGCCTAAGAGCTACAGTCCCTTCCAACCCAAACCACTCTGATTTTATAATGATCTCAACCTTGTACTTTTCTGAGTGAAGAAATTGAACAGTGGCTGCTTCAGGACCTGTCCTCCACTAAGGGCTGTCTTGTGGAGAAAAGTCCCTGCTGTTGGTAGAAGCTGGGCTCCTTTGCATTTTTCTTCTATCTGAACTTTTATTAAAAAAAGAGGACAAACTTTTTTCCATTGACAAAAAAAGTGGAAAACTAAGCAGGCTGGGAAAATGAACAGAAATTAGAAACTTTTGCCAAAACTTGGGAATTTTCTATGTTTTGTACTTGGATTTAATGCAAAGTCCATTTGGAGTGACGGTACTTGCCAAATTATTATCAGGAAAGTGAGAGTTAGCAAAGAGATCAGCCAGGATTCAGAAGGAGTCCAAGTTAGTGGAAAACTATCATGTTTGGGGACCATTTACTAGAATAGTAACACTTATGGTCTTGTATTTAAAACAACAGCTTGGTCTCAGCTGTCTAAAAAAACCCATTGCATTACTGCCAAGTCATTAGCTTACAAAGCTCCAGGCCCTGTCTGCACACAAGCCTGCCATCAGTTTAACTAAAATCACTATTTAATCCATTTAGAGCAATCAGCACAACCCCTTTTTTGGTAACCAAATTAACCTAAATCAATACAAGCCTGTTGCAAACAGAGACAAACAATTTAAGGACATCGACATCAAAACCTGCATTAGCTCAGGCAGTGCAAGTTCTGTGACGAGGCAGGAGCTCAGGTCAAGCCAGGGAGATGCTGCCATGGTTCTTTTTGCACCATAGGGCTGTGCCTGAAGCACATCCAGCAGCAGTTTTGTGGGGTTTTTTTGGAAGAGACAGTAAGTGGTTGCTCCATATCCATCTTTATGACACAGTTAACCCTGCAGGCCTCTATTAAACCCTCCCTATCCAGCCCACTGGACTTGCAGTTTCCTTTCATAGAGAAACTATTCCCTACCTTTAGTCATCCTTTCTGCCTTTCTCTGCACCTTTTCCAGTTCTGCTTTATCCTTTCTGAGATAAGGGATCAGAGTCACTCTCAAAAGCATGTGACCCAGAGATTCATACGGTTACATTTATACAGAATATCCTTGCTTTTATCCCTAGTCCTCAAAATTCCTAACATAAGACTGGCTTTTTTTGCATACTGACAATCATCAAATCATCAAATTGGTATTTTCTTGGAAAAAAATCCCAATATTTTGAAGGGGGTGCACAGGGATTATTTTTCCCTGTGTATTGCTTCACATCTACGTGCATTCAGTCTGTTTCCCCATCCTGTCACTCTGCAGGTCCATATTGCTCTTCTGCACATTTTTTAGTCACCGGTATTTACTACAGTGGATATCTCACTGTCAGCAAACTCTTCCACCTCACAACTCACCTTCTTTTCCATGTCTTGATGTGTATGCTCCTTATGTGTGCACAGGGCAGGGAGGGAAGTGCACAGGAGATAAGGCAAAAATCCGAGTGTGTACTCATATATCAGTTATCCCATTTTCATGTGTTGCATCAGCAAACGTCCATGGTAACATCCTACAGTAAAATGTGACTCCCAAAAGCAAAGGAGACCAGAATCAGAGAAGCAGGGCCACAGGCAGGCCAGGGAGGGGCTGCTAAGTTTCAGTGACACCTTCATAGCTGCCTATCCCTGAGTTTTCCTGCTGCCCAGAGGGAGCAGCAAGCTCAGCTCTGAGAGCTCCTGACGACCTCAGGAAGATCTCTGAGCTTTGAACTGTGGCAAAACTGCAGGATGTAGCTGCTGAGTTTCGGCAGCTTAGGGATGCCACTAACTTCCCTACTGAAGCTGGGGATTTCAGCCTTTTTACTGAAGACATCAACTGGAATCTCACTGGAGTTTATCATAAAGACTGGGAGGACTCAAACTGTCTCTGACCTATATCCACATGCATGTTGGGTCCTGAGCATTCAGAGGTTCACAAATGAAATGTGTCTTTTTAAAGCTGTGGCAGAAAAAGACGGAAATCCCTCTGAAACCTGTGATCTTCCAGAGGCAAAAGAACTGCTGTAAAACAAACTAGCATCTCCTTCCTCCCATGGCTGTAATCCAGAAAGCAGTTTACATTAATGAGGTATCTGACCCCCAGCTAAGCTGCAAAAAGCCAAAGATGCTCGGATATGAGTGTGACAATATGACATAAAACAGGGCTAATTTTGTACTGCAGAATGCCTGGGTAGCAACAGATGTCTGCAGCCACGTGTCCAGACACACCAGCCTCACCTGATCTTTTCCAGTGTGCCAGACCTCCACCCTGGAGCTGGGTACAGGACAGGCAGAAACTGTGGGTGTAAGAGCAGGAGATCTGTGCTGTTCTCTGGCTTTCACTCCCACAGTGGGTATCCTGTGAAAGATACTCTGTAGGAGAAGGACCTTAAATTATCCTTGGATGACCTTTAGAAGAAGAATCTCCAGGATGACAGTGCCACCATTTTTAAGTCTATCGATGCAATTTTATAAGTGATTGTTATCAGTGCCTTTGTTATCAGGGACAATCCCAGTGACGACTATGGCTGTGTTATCCCCTTTAAAAGCCAGATGTTTCACCATCCCTCTGCTGTGGTGCAGGTCTTTCCTGGCCTGGGACACCCCTGAGCAGCACAGGGCAAGGCAGAGGAAGGACCAGGACAACACAAGGGACCAAGTCACCTTTAGTATTAAGTGGGCAATGTCCCAGGGCTTAAACACCAGCCCCAGCCCCCTTCTGTTCAGAGAGCACAACACAGCCACTTCTTTTATCCTGCAGACACACAGTGGGTTTGAAGCCTCCCATGTTTCTACCTGAGGGTTTTCTGTGACAACAGTCAGGGCAGGGAAGCACGCAGGCACATTCACACATGCAGAAGCATTGCCAGGAGTTCAGCAACTAAAAAAGGTTTGCATTTTCTTGTACAGGTAGCATGATTAGAATGTAAATTAAGGGATTTAGGACTCTGGTCAATAAATCCTTATAACACTGATAATCCTTCAAAGTACTAGTTCAAATGAGAACATTTGTATAATTCACAAATCTGCAAGGACACATCTGGTCAAAGTTTCTCATGGCTTTTTATTTATCTATCTTCAAAACACCATATACACAAATGATGAGATATAAAACAGAAATATGCTATCCTCTGGTATTCCCCAGATTTCCAAATAGTAGAGTATGTGGAGAGTAAAAATTATTACTATCTTTATTGGGTCTGACTGGGGTAAAGCTCACAGCCCTTACAGTGCTGTGCTTTGCATTGGTAGCTGGTGTTGATAACAGAGCAGTGTTTTGGCTACTGCCAAGCAGTGCTGTCCCTCTGACATTCCTTCCCCACCGAAGGGGATGGGGGTGGGCAAGATCCTGGGAGGGGACACAAGCAGGCCAGCTGACCCCAGTCAGCCAAAGGATATTTCATACCATATGACATCAACTCAGATATATAAGGGAAGGAAGAGAGGAGGAGGGGGAGGCACTCAGGACTCGTCCATGTTTGCCTTCCTGAGCAACCATTACGCGTGCTGAAGCCCTGCTTCCCAGAAAGTGTCCAGACATCACTGCTGATGGAAGTAGAGACTGATTGTTTTTTTCTTTCAGCTCTTGTGTGCGCAGATCTCTGCTTGCTTTCTCTATTTTCCTGCTATAATAAAACTGCCTTATCTTACCCTGGTAGTTTTTTCCGTATTATTCTCTCCCCTCTCCCAATGGGAAAGAGAGTGATAGAGTGACTGAGTGGGCAACTGGCACCTCGCCGGGGTCAACCCACGACATTATCAGAGACCTACCTCAGTCTAAAAATGAAACTTACACCACATCACTAATTGTGTTTATAAGCGCTTAAAGAGAAAACAGTAACTTGTAACTCAAAGCCAAAACCTTGAGCACTCCAAAAGCTGGACACTAGGTGGCAGAAAAATTATACGTTCTCCAGTAACTGACAAATACTCATCCTTCTAGTAAAAAGGCAGGCTCAGGGAAGTTATCGCATGTATCTCAGGTAAATTGAAAGTTTATAGCTGCCCTACTTTTCCTGATCTGTTCAAACAAGCACAGACCCTGTTAAGGTTGGGTTTGTTGCTCCTGTAAAGCAACATTTCTCCAACAGCCCCTCTACCAGGTGCCATCACAGGCAGAGACTAAGCTGAAAAGGTTGGAAAAAAGGTTTGGGAAGGAAGCAAAGGAAACAGGTGTTAGTACATGTCCTGCCCATGCCCTGCCCTCCTCTTCATGCCCTCCAGCAAAGATAGATAAACCATAAATAAAATAATTAATAAATATAAAATAACAGGCATCAGGACTTTATGAAGGCAAGCAGGAGGTTCTGCATCAGTGTTTCCAACATCATCCCCTGCTCACTGGGCAATGTAAATGCAGGCCTGTGGCAGGTCACAGACACATTCATGCAAGTGACTGTGGCATTTTGGTGGTGCAGCTCCTGGCCTTGGCTGGCCCTCGGGAGCAGAAGGAGCTCAGGCTCGCATTGGTGGGAGCAGGGCTGGAGGTTAAAGAGTCACGTCTTATTGCAGGCTCCTGGCTGATTTGTTATATGGCCTGACACGGCTCCGTTTTACTCATCTTCTCTCGCAGCCCTGGCATCTGCTGCCTGTCACCTTTACTTCCAGGTATGAGGTACAAAGTAAAATACACCTACCAGCTGCCCTTGCTGCAAGGAGAGAAACAACCCCCATTCCCTCTTAAAAGGAGACTTCTGGGACTTAAATGTTCCCATGACATCCAAACTCCCAAAACTGACTATTCAAGCACATCCTTTGCCACCCTGGGGCCTGTCCCTGGGCATGAAAAGGCTCATTTTAACAAAAACCTGGGTAGTTTCCAGACCAGTATTTTCAGCTTCTCATGCTGGGGTCATCTGACAAGAGGACCTGAGGAAGAATTAAATGGAACTAGTAGGACCCTTCTGGATTAAAAGGGACTTGCAAGCCTGCAGGAAAGCTCAGGGCTGTGGGAAAAGCGCCCAAAGCTAGAAGATGTCCCCCAAAACCTGCACTGTAGCCTAGAAACACTTTATGATGGGCTCAACAAGTCATCTGACCTATTGTGGCGGTGGAGGAGCAGAGCACACACAACAGCATCTTTCTTTAGGAGGAATGAACATCTGCATCACATGAGAACAACAACACTAGGGGGAAAAAAAAGATGAACCCACATGTCAGTGGTCTGCAAAATCCAATAATGGAGGCTTAGAGTTTGGCCCCCCCGGGTGGCTGAAGGGACACCAGAGCCAGCCTGCCTGGCCTGTGGGAGGAGCTGAGAAAGGAACCATCACATCACTTTTGGCCAGCGTTCAGGGAGGCACAGACTGGCTCCAGAAGAAGTCATCAGCAAGTCTCTTCTGCTACATTCTGCAATTAGGCCTTTCAAAGGGATGATGGGTGAGGTAAAAAGAGCTAGAATTTGTGGGAAATCATACTCTTCAAAGACAACCTTCCTCAGAACTGGAGAAGAAATTTCTTTCATGTTTGTAGGCAATTTTCCTTGGCTCGTGATGATTGCAAACCTCAGAATAACTAAGGTTTGCTCACCTGCAAAAGCAACATGAGATCTGCCCCCCCCCCCCCCCCCCC
>VZTZ01045613.1:804022-862739 GCA_013400955.1 Drymodes brunneopygia | reverse complement strand
CATGAGATCTGCCCACCCACCCACCCATCCTGACACATGGCACCATGGCTGCCATGGGACATACGCACCAGGCCTTATCCGAATGCAGGAATACCAGACCTCTCCCCTCAGAGTCAGAGCACTATTCCCAAATCTGGAGGTGCAAGCAGACAACCCTACCTAAGAAACCAATCGATTCCTCTTCCTGCATGGACACATTTCACCCCAGGATTCCAGCCTAACACAGAAAGGACTGAACCATAGGATGGACATGGGCAGTGGCTCAAGAGAACAGGACAGCCTGAGAAAGGATAAGTAAAGAAAGGGAAGAAACAGAGAGGGGTTTGAAGCAGCAATGCCAGCAAAATGGACACGTAAACAGCACACAAGGGGAAACTGTGGTCACCGTAAGCATTCCTTTATGTTAAAAACTGTATCTAACCATGTCTATTGCAGTTGCAGATGATGGCATTTCAAACAGCAAGGTTTGTGGCTACCAGTGTGGGAGTGAAGGGAATGTGAATGGGAAGCTGGGTCATATGGGAACTGTTGATTAGTGACAGCATGACTGGAAGCCTGCAAACCCTGCTCAGTCCAGGACCTGCAGGTTCTCAGCTGCTCAGGAAATCAAACTCCCCTTATTTATGGCCCAAGGCTAGATCAATGCATTGGGGACCTTGTGGTAATTTTAAATGCAGTTCCTTTGGTCAACTCTGAGTCTCTTTTATAGCTGAGTCACTTGGTTTCAAAGTGTTGTTTCCAACTTCTTGCAGGGCTGTCTTCCTGTCCCACGTCCCCCCCAATCCCACCCTACTTGCATGTGTACCCACTGTCCTGGAGCTCAGCCTGCTCTTCCTCCGTGCTGTCCCACTCCTTGCCACTCTTCCCCCCTTTGTCTCTACCTCACTTCCTTCCATTTTGCCTCTCCACTGCCTTCACCCTTCCCAACTAACCCTTTACTGTCACACTCCAGACTTCCTTAAGTTTTGACAAGTTTCTTTTCCAAAATGGGAAGTGGTAAACCAACCTACTACTACTACACACTGTCTTCTGGTAAAAATCCTGTTGCTTTATCTCCTCCCCTTTCTATCATCTTCCTTTTGTTTGTCTTGGCTGCCCTTTTGCCTACTCTTAAACTGCTAACTCTTTGAGGGAAGTGCCAGAATCTGGTCTGGATTCTATAAGACACCTAATATGCTAAATATTATAAAAGGTCTGATTTATTTTCTTTTTTTTTTCTTTTGATTTTCAAGAAACTCACTGAACATCCAAGTAAGCAGGAGTTTAAGTAGACAGACATATGTGTCTTGTCAACAGGAAGTTTCTCTTGCATAACTTCTCTGGCAGTTCTGGAAAGCTAAATGCGGGTGCATTTTTCCTCACTGAAAATTAAGTCAGGGGAAAAAAAAATAGTGAACCGGTAAAGAAAAGCCATTTCTGAGAAAGGAGATTCCAGAAAGGCAGATGATTTTTAGCACGCAGAGCTGCCCTTGTGAAACATCTGCTATGACGTAGTCCTGTTCTGGCTGCAGACCAAGCGTATCAATAGCTCCATAGAGTAATGGGATAAGAAATGGGAAAATTGCCATTGCTTGTTTAGCAGCTTGTTTTGCTGATAAATGTCTGTCACTTTTCAAATAGCTACAGCGCAATTGTTTTTTGGGGAAAATATTTCCTTGAGCAGGAGGTTTGCAGGCCATTAGCTACTTCCCATCTGTGCTGGTGTTTTAATACACCACACATACACTTTGCTCCTTATTAGAAATTATTCACAGCTTTTGATTATGGGCAGGCAGCCTGAAGTTTAAAAATCATATCTGCCACTAAAAAAAATTCTCTTGCCTTACTGAAAATTTAAATCTCAAAATCATTAGAACCACTACGTACTGGTTGAAAGAGCACCTACTTCTAAAGATTACTAGGGAAAAAAAAGTACTCTTTTTAGACATCTGTAGTTTTAAAATGATGAATGCCTGTATAAAAGCAGGAGCTGACTAAAGTGGTGGCCACTGTGTGCTCGTTCCATGGCTGGAGGCACAATGTCACTGAGCCAAGCAGTGCAATGTGCTGGAATTCATCTCATCCCTTTTCAAACTGTGCCATGAACATTTTTTAATTCCCCCTGATAGCTACTAGGACAGACCAGAGACAGACCTCTGTTTAATATCACACACTATGTCTAACAGTATCTGCTTTCACTTCACGCACTTACATAAACAAGCAATGACTTGCAGTAAATACAGTGTGCCAGAAGAGACACAACTGCCCTGTAGCTGCACCAACTGCAATGCTGGACATAGATATCTCAGGGAGGGGGTGACACCCCAAAATTATTCCTTATTAGCCAAGTAGCCTCCTTTCTTTCCCCTCCTCCCATCAGAGAAAAAAAAAGGCAGAGAAAAAAGGTGAGATGTAAAAATGTGGGTACTGTTGCAGATTTGTTCCAGGGATATACTTGCTTTGACATCTGAACCCTTTGCATTTTTTAAATTCAAGAGAATCACATGCAGTTTCTGTCCTAACTAGTTTTTAGACACCACAGAATAAAGTTAAGGGAGAAAAAGAAATTCAGTATTAGAAAGTGCCCACGGAAGTACGAATATAGGAATGGAGTGAAACTTCCAAGTGAAGTCCTTCACAGTGGGAAACTCGCACCGTATTTTTCCACTTGGACTGATAGGCAAAAGGACCAACATTGAGACAGTGACTATTTTTTAGAATTTATTGTAAAAATAGTATTAAACAATAGGA
This sequence comes from Drymodes brunneopygia, assembly GCA_013400955.1. Lineage (NCBI taxonomy): Eukaryota > Metazoa > Chordata > Aves > Passeriformes > Petroicidae > Drymodes > Drymodes brunneopygia. The sequence continues at coordinate 860,009 of VZTZ01045613.1, read as the reverse complement.
AAAATGCCACTCCTTGTTCAACCCACTACATATTGCTTTATGTGGAAACAATGGAAAAATTTGCCAGAAATGTATTTACCCATTCCTATCCATATATCAGATGATTCCAGCTACTCAGGACATGCTCATGGGAAAAATACTGGCAGTGTCACAGCCTATGGAAGTGGAAATAAAAAACATGCAGTATTTTCAATTGCAGTTGGGAGGCCTATTTCCTGGAGTCTAGAGATCATGTTGTTTTATCTGTTTTCCTTTTGCATTATGTACATTATCAGACTTTCATAACTTCAGAGACCAGCATAAAGCCCTGATTTTTTGCCAACAGTGACATACCCTTCTCAAAGATAAATGTGGAAACCAGAATGCCTGACTTACTTCTGTTTGCAATTTCCTTTCCACAGGAACACGCACATGATATAGTTCCTGCTAACATATATTTAAAGCCTGGCTAGCCCTTTTTCACTTATACCAGTTCAATCCCACTGGAGGTCCTCAGGGCAGCACAAACAATGGAGAATAGACTTCCAGCACTGCAACATATTTGTTCTGACCAAAAACTGCTTGTCCTAACACCAAATTACTTCGTATGACATCTTCTTTAGTCTACAAACAGAAATATGTCAGATTCTGCAATAAACTGTATTTCAAAAAATGTAAAACAATGCATTCCACAATTATTTTTTGTGGATTTCCGAGGTCATCTCAAAACTGTGAAGTACCAGTGCTAGCTCAAACGGAGCTCAGTTTTAACACAGACCCAAAATAATGGGTGCACAGTAGTATCTACCTGGTGCAATTAGCTTCATTAACAATTGGCAAAACATTGAGTTAATTTCACACTTTAAAGCACTTTAAAGATTCAGAGAAAACTTGAATCACATGGCACTGTTGCGACCACCCCAGTTTCAAGTTAAGGGATGCACTTACACACAAGTGCATTGTTGTAGGTATGACATGAGTATAGGACCCAAATACTCAGAAAATGGGTCAGCAGAAACCTATGGATAATGCTAAATAAGAGAACCTAACCATTTTTTTTCCACTGCTGTACTTGAAGAAAACTTGTACCAACAGCAGTTTGAAGTGAGTCACATAAATGACAGTCACAGGAGTAGAGTGCAGTGGAAATTTTGGTCATTCTGAAAGAAGATACAATGGAGCAATACAGGAAATTCCATACCAAGAGGCCGAAGTTGAATATTTTTTCTCTTGCACATTATAAAAATTATTTTTGGTTACAAATTACCACTGCAAACAGCCTTCTCATAGATAAAACTGTCTCTACCTAAAAAGCTTTGAGAAGGGTCAAAACCCCACAAACCATAACTAAAGAGCTTTCTCTGTGTCCTCTTCCCTTCTGAGTAGCAAGAGCCTCCTTATTTTAAGGAAGCCCCTCCTCTTGGTCAATCAATTCCGTTTTGGTGGAGAATACATCAGCCAGCATGTGCTTTGGGATTTCAGACCCCCGTACTTTTAACGTGTAGCAGGCATTCTCTACTTTTGCCAGACTCTGTTTCAAGGTATAGAGCTTCTTGGAGACTTCGTAAGGTCCAGTGTTGCCAATGAAAGTAAAGCCATCATAAATCTGCCGCAAGAACTGGCTCAGTTCGAAGGGCGTGTCTATGTCCCCGTTCCCAACACTGCTGATGCACAGCCGCATCAGCTCTCCCGTCAGGTCAGCCACTCCCAGCAGGTAATCCACAGGTGTCACCTTCAGACTCCATGTATGGGGCTGTTTGTCATGGGAATTGGAGGTCTGGGGACACAACAGAACAAAGTCCAGTACAGAGAACTGTGAAAAAGCCATCTGTAGTGGTTCAAATGCACACTAACTCATCTGACATAACTGGAAATTTAAAACATTCTGGAAAATTAAATGGCACTTCCACATGGTCTGATTTCAGAAGTACTAATCTCCTTCCAGCATATCAGAAGGTAATTTCTACTTGAGATGTCATTTTCATTCTAGCAACTATGATAAACATATCCTAACTCTACCATCTCTATTTGTTAACAGAATTATCACATCTTTGAAGCAACATTTATTTGCAGTTGTTTGGGTTTTTTTTTATCTGACTGATCTCAGCCTGATAATTTTTTCCTAAATAGTCAGTCCAAAGTTAGCAAATCAATCAAAAATAGTCTGCATTATGAAAACAAATCATATAACTTCATAATAGTATCTTGAATTTCAAAATATATTCTCTACAAGTAGCCATAGTATTCTCAGATCTGCTTTATATCAACTGAACTCATTAAAATAGTGAACAAAAATCTTCATGAAGCAAACCCATTACAAAGTGACAAGTTTGCTCCTATATCCAAGTTTCCAATACTTTTTATTGCCATTATATTGATAAGGTGGGAGACAATGCAGGTTTCTTTCTGTTCACTTGTTCCCATAATATGCTATCTACCCAAACTGACAGATCTGGTCAGAGGCGTGCATGCTGGGGTTAACAACTTCATAGTTTGTTAAAACAAGTGTGCCACAATGGACTTGCCTCTGGTAAAAACTAATGAATTTAAGCCAAAAACCAGGTTTCTCTGCAAACATCGTACCAAGAGAATAAAGAAAGAATGAGAAGTGCTTTACAGCAGAATCTCTTCAGCAGAGGCAGACTCAGAAATTCATGTAAAGCGGCATTACTGTACATTGCACCTTGACTGCGTGTGAACTTCTGTAGATTGCTACCAGGTCACTATTGTGCCCTGCCAACAATCAAACTGCACCCAGTTTACTGCGGTTTGTGACAGTAGTTTGTCCCTATGGGCCATTTACGGCAGGGTAGGAGTACAGGCAAGTCAAGAAATAGCAGATATGGTATCAGGTATGATGGGGCACCAGCCTGTTCTCTGAAAGGAATCAGCTCCAGGATAGTTACAAATGATGCAGCTAAGACATATGCAGGGTGTTTTAACACAAGGTCTCCAGTGACTAGTTCAATATCAGCAGTAATATTTCATCCATGGAGTTCATCACTATACACCAGCAGGTCTTATAGACAGTCCCAGGCACTAAAAATCCCTCCGGTACATTTGTTAGCTAGTGTTTCACTGTCCTGGACCTTTTGCCATACCAGAAAGAGATCAGTTTGCTCTGAATAAAAAGGATGTGAAATTTATAAACTTGTATCCCACAGATTTAGTTTACTACTTATCAGAATAAAAGGCATGTTTTGAACAAGTGAGTCAAAGCCCACATGCATATCTAATCCCATTCCACTAACTGGCCTTATTTAATCAGATGCCAAAAATGTGACTAAGCCTTCTCACTGCATTTCCACCCCAAAAAGATGTTTGTCAATTGAGAAAAGAAAAACTTTTACCATGTTTGTTGTTTCTTCTCTGTCTTCTGCTGTAAATATTAGTTGTTTGTTGATCTCTTCAACACTAATCAAAGATCTTGTTTTGATAAAATACTGGAACGAAACTGCCTCAACATATTCTTGAAGTCCTGCAAAAAGCAGAATTAAGCTCATGCTTCAAACTTTCCAGCAACGATCCATGTTCAGAATTATTTATTTTTTTAAGAAATCTTTTAAGTGGGACTATTTGAAGGTTACAGCAGAAAGTGAAAACTGACATAATCCAGAAATAACACTGAAACATAATCTAACATAGGATGTTTCTGAATATGAAAGTCAGACCAAGCACAAAACCATGTTTTATTCCCATTGCATTTTTCATGCAGAACCTTCTGTAATTTCAATATAAAACATCATGTTACTCTCATAAACATACTGAACAGCAGCTCCCCACAGTGTTCCCATGGGCTCACACTCGGACCAGTATGGTTTAATATCTACATCAATGTCACAGAGAATGGGATCAAGTGCACCCTCAGCAAATTTGCAGATGACACCAAGCTGAGTGGTGCAGTTGACACACATGAAGGATGGGATGCCATCCAGAGGGACCTGGTCAAGCTTGAGAAGTTGAGTCCATGGGACTCCCGTGCAGTTTAACAAGATCAAGTGGAAGGTGCTGCACCTGGGTCAAGGGATCCCCAGTTACAACACAGGCTGGGGGATGTCCAGATCAAGAGCAGCCCTGTCCCGGACTTGTAGAAGACAATTGTTTAAAACTGAACTTCCCATTTCTCCATTTTGTGGTAATCAGGCTCCTTGAAATATGAAGGCTTGGTGAAATTCATGTTCAAGACAAAGCATCTGTTATTACAAATCCCTTTAGACTACATAAATAAATAAATGAACAAACAAACAAACCAGACAGGACTGTGATGTCCAGTAAGAAGACCAACAGGTCATCCTGCTTTGCAGGAGGGTTGGACTAGGTCATCTCTAGAGGTCCCTTCCAACCATAACTGTTCTGTGATTCTATGAATATATGAATAACTGCTCTGCCCAAAAGAACTCACACTCTAAAATTAAGGCGTGCAGGGGGGCAAAAGGAGTTGTGTGTTGGCAAGGGAATAAAAGATGGGATAACAAATGTAGCTTGTACCAGATTTGTATGCCATCCACAGCTACCTGCCGCAATTACCTCTCACTACCCACTTAGCAGATGGTGATTTTATTATGCATTACAGCAAAGGTGAGATCTAAAAAGAAAGAGTTTGAATGGTCATACAGAGATTTCACAGGTTGTCAGTTTTTTCTTATGCACAGAGAGCAGATTTGGGGGAAGCATGTGAGAAAAGTTCATAAGCAGAAAGCTGAAGCTGGCACTGTCGGTGGAAAAAGAGGCAGAAACAAAGCTGGAACAGCCACCGCAGTACTAAGCTAAAAAAAGTTGTAGAGACAAAGCCAATGCCTGTGTATATCTGACCCATGAACAGAGAAAGCCCAAAGAGGACATTAAAGGAACAGACACATGACAGAGATGGTTCTAGCAGAGCTATTCTGAGCCATTTTAAGGGGATGACTTCACTTCAAGAGAAGCAAACAGGTATCATGCTGCAAGAGGGCCAGGATTAGACAACAGTTTTGTCAGTGAGAAAATGAGGATGTAACCAAGGGCACCAGAGGTAGAATCCTGTTTCCATTAGAATAATCTTAATACCCTGAACGGATCTGTACAGTGCCAGGACCTCAGCCTATAGAAATTTGCAGGAAGAAGCAAATTTGGGCTTCAGCTGGATCAAAGAAATAGTCTAAATCAAAAATAAGAGAACATAGATTTGAATAACAGACGAAGGTGGAAATACCCCCAAAAACTAGACATAACCTCAAGGGGTAGGATGCTTTCCACATTACGATCACAAAAGTGTGATAAGTGACTTGCATTTTTTTTTTTTCCTTTTAAATATATATTTGAGCAGAAGCAACTCAGAATGGCAATTCCTTTATAGTACTCTACAGCAGCAGTGGGAAAAGCAGAATAAATATGAAGCAACCAAACTCACACTTAGCACTGCTGTTCACAAACCAGAACACGGACAGGGAGCTGTCAAGGCCAATTAAACACCATAATTTAATCAACAGAATTCAGGTAAAGCATTGCACAAGCAATAGAAAAATACTAGATAAAAGCTACTCAGGATCTTTTAAGATAAATAACTCAAGACGCTGCAGAGAGGTAGATTTCATCACTCATGCTTTCTCTGATTTACCTTCTGATGTAACAGGACCAGTAACCTATTACAAAATTTTGGCTTTTTCTGTGGATAAGCTGTAAACTACCAGATACAGCAGCACTCAACATGACAACATCTGTGAGAATCTCTCTCTGCTATCTGTGGAAAAGACTATCACATATGAAGAATCATCTTGGCATTTTCCACAGCTCTCAGAGAGATCAAATCATCCCTCAAACCTTTTGGTAAACAGTTTTCTCGATCAGTCAGTTCTCCCACTTTAACGCACTTCACTTTACTACTTCACACACGTTTTGGCTTTTCCATTGTAAGAGTTTGGCTCTCTGTTTTTTTATCTTTCTGTACTTTTTTATGTGGGCATATTTATATGTATGTACACGCATAAATCTTTGCTTCCTCCTGCCATCCCACCCTAGCTGACATGTTCCAGCCTTGTGCTCCTTCCTTTTGTTTAACAACACCGTGGGAATGTTGCACACAGTCTGTTTGCCATTTAATGTCACCTTTTCACAACTAGGGAATCTATCTCCCACTATTTAGCAAGGCTTACAAAACTCAATTACCATCACAAATAGACTGGTAACAAATCCTGTTCACAACTACTTTGCAAAAAATATTAATATTTTACTTTTTCCTTTTTTTTTTTAGTAAGCCTTTCCTGTAGAAGTAGCTACAATATGACTTTTTGATGACCCAAGACCTTGAAATACTTCCATGCACATGTACTTCCATGTGCAGGTAGAAGTATGTTTAAACATGTTATGTTTTAGCTTAATGGTAGGACATCCGCTATTTTCAGCAAATAATTCCCAAGGTGAAAAACCCCATCCCATTTCACTACACCATCCAACAATACCTTTCCCCTTATGCTCTTGTTTTGGATTTATTCCAAAATTGCCTTATTTATGGATTGAGCTGCCAGTAATGGAACAGTTTGTAAGACTACCTTTTATAGGTTTGGATTTTTTTGTAGTACATGGACAAAAATACCAATTAAAAACACTGTATTATTTTTACTAGCACCTCGTAAAATTACAGATGTAAGGTAAAAAAGTAACTCCTTAAGTATTTTGATATTTTATTACATTTATTCTATATAAATAGCTTGTACTAGATGAGTGACAGTGACCCAGTATAGCAGCTCCCTTCTACATTTTAAAAATTTATTTTCTACATAAGAACTAGAGAGCTACACTGAGATATCTTCTGAGCATGTATCTATAAATAAAGGAGATTTTTTTCTGCCTGAAAGCATTTTTTTTGGCACTTTTTTCCCAGCTGATACTCAGGACATTTTTCCTTAACTACATATGCAGCTCTAAGAAGAAAAAGTAGTTTCCCTAAGAAACTTAGCAAGAAATTAGGTTTTTTAAATAAAAAAATATTTTTAAGAAAAATCATTGGTGCACTCATTGCATTGATTGGTGCACTCAATCCAAGAGTCAAATGAATGTCAAAAGACAGAGGAAAAGCTAGTTCTATCTAAAGGATGAGTAAATAATTGAAATTACTTAATTGCAGGAATCATATTAGGGTAAACAGAATCTAATTCCACCTGAGATGTGCGTGCATGCATGCATGCATGGAAGCTTCAACCCAGAATGACAGATCAAATAAGAGGTGGAAGTTTCCTCCCAAAAATTTTGTTTACTTCATGTCCTCCTTTAAATCTTGATTCAACAGTTACAAAACAGGCTCAAATGGATTTTATGCTTCTCAGTTGCTAAAGTTAGCAATGCCAGTGCCACCTGTCATCTTCTCAAATAAGCTGCTCCTCTCCCTATTTTTTCTCAAACTCATTTTCCTTCTCATCCTTAGTCCTGTTTCTATCTTTTTGTTTAGAGAGGAGTCTGTGCTGATGGTTAGCACACGAGCAGATAGACACAAGTCTGTGCTCTCTCACACAGCTCCTCCCCCAAGGTGCAGCAGGAATCACAGGCCAAGAGCAGCCGCCAGAAAGATGGTAGGAAGATAGGTAACAAGTTTCTTCCAGGATCACTGCATGAAGGGTGGGGCACATTATTTACAGGGCGAGTCATGTGAAACTATCCACTTGCTGATTCATTACAAAACCAAAACAGCACAGACAAGGCTCTATCTTATCCTCATGTTTAGGCTGGCAAGTTACATTGTCATTAAAAAACCCAAACAAACACAGAAAAAAACATCCCTTCTTGCTCCTCCCCCCAAAACCAAAGAAAGCAACAACAAAAACCCACCACTAAAACCTAGAAATCCCTGCCATAATCCAGAAAAAACAAGTCATATTCTTGTGGAAATCCCAAACAGAGAAATAATCCTACAGAATATGGAGAGCATGGTAAACTTAGATTTCTAGAAGCATATGGATGAATGAAGAGGAGAATGTGTGAAATAAGCAAACAATTAACCAGGCACAACATCAACTGAAACAAGTACACAATAAATTTAGAAGTATTAATACAAAAACTAAATCAAATGTTCTATTAAGATGAAACTGGTAATTGAGACCTTAATCTACTCTTTTAAAGTTCTCTGCATACTTGACAATGATTCCTAAGATTCACAGGTCTTTTTCTGGGTAGAAGGGGTAAAAACTTAAGCAATTAAACTAAAACTGAGAGTATGAAACAATCAAACCATTTTGTTGATTGTGAGCATGAAGTCAAAGGTTAATTTTATAACATACACTGAAAGAGGATAAAGCCAGCTCTCCTCACAGACAGGAATGCTCTGGACATCCTGTTGTGAAAATGGCTTAAAAGAATAATTCCAGTCAGGGATGGATTTTATAAAACAGTACTAACTAACAAATACAAATGTAAGTACTAGAACAGAAGTCTATACGAGCTTACAAATTTGGAAAAATACATCTGTTTCTATTCACTCAGTAATAATTCAAAAGCTGAGTAGGTTTACTATTATATCAATAATTAAATTCAATGAAATTTCTTCTATAAAGCCCTGAATGCTTTGTTCATTAGTCAATTGCTACTTGACACATCCATGATCACCAAACATTCTGTTTTCTTCTAGCTGCATATGTTAAAGTGATATATTTCAGATACTGAAGTGTTAATATTGTTTGCACTTTGTTTGAAGCTGAATACGTACCAAATTTAGGGAAAAGGTAATACCAAGGTTAGTTAGTTTTCCCAAAAACCACAGAAACAAATATAGGTTCCCTATCAGACAGGTGCCTGTGAGAGTTAAATTATTTCTCCAAACAGGTACAAAAATCCTTCAAAGAACTGCAAAGAATATTTTAATCTCTCATTGCAGAGAACAGGTTAATCAAGCCTTTTTTATATTGTTATTAAAAACACATGGTCATATGACAAATGATAGGCCTTTTTACAGATGAATAATTGCAGGTGAGATATTCACAAACTTTTATTTTGCTTCTACTTGGGGACCTGAGGGATGTACCATAGTTACTTTTGTAATCAAGGTTTTTGTTCTGAAGTTTGGGGTTTTATTCCAACTCGCTAGCCCCAAACACTGAGTAATTCTGAGAAGCACCCAATGTTCTACATGAGTTCTTATAAAAAACCTATTCCTGTGACAAGTAGTCTTACTGACCTCTTTGACTACCCCCACTTGCCTTCATAATTAATACAGAGTTTTAAAAGTCATTCAGTCAGATTGCAAATTTTACACTACTGACAGCCTTGAGGGCAAGTGTTCAAGATACCAAAGAAAGGAAGCTCTGACTCAGCCAGGATGTTCAATGATCAAAGAAAGAGCACCTAACACAACACAGCTTCTGCAGTTCAGAACACAGTGAAAGTTCTTCTTAAGATGATATTGTTTCCATGCAAAAGACCCAACTCACAAGTGCACCAGAAGAACCAACAGTAGCCATTTATCCTTGTAAACACAGATCTGTGAGATAGCACAAAGGTATTTCACCACTCGCCAAACTCTGTTTCTCCCCACGTGACTGCAAAACAAAAACCAAACCCCGATGTGCTATCCCAGTCGCTTCTTGGAATGGAGTTCCTCTATGACACATTCCTCTGTGTGATTTTAAATAAACAAACAAAAGAGCTCCATAGATTTTTTTTACTTCTCTTATGTTCCAGCTGCACTTGGTTCCTGCAAAGGCTGGAGAGATCTGGTCTGTGAATGACTAATGTCAATAGCTGCGGGGTTGAAATGAATTCCTGAGCCAGAGCATAAGGTCTCCTCCATTTGCCAGATATGAAACTGAATTAAAAGACAAACAATGTTACCAGTTTCAGGTTATCATGTGAGTAACTGCAGTATTTGTCATAACAGTACAGCAGGACTTTAGGACAGTTAGGTCTTAAGTTAGAAGCAGGAAAGGACAATCTGTGTGATCATGCTGACCCACAGCATGCATCTTTAAAAGACTGTACATAACTTCTCTTATGGACTTACACTGCTCTGAACAGCTTCTGCTGAATTTACATCTCATTCAGGGATGAGCTGATAATCAATTCTCACATAGTGCATGCCTAGGTTGTTCATGTGAGAATTTGCATTCATTTTTGCAGGTTTGTTTTAATTTTTTTGTGAATGGACACACAAAACGTGCAGCAGAAAATACAAAGTGAGAGGCTTTGCAGTTGCTGGTTTTTCCCTTTCCCTAGAAGAACCTAGGAAAAAGGTGTGAACCAAAAATAATAAAAGCGTAGCAAAATGCAACGAACTGAAGGTATCAAATTTCAAACAGGCAACTTGCAGAAAGGGGAAAAAAAAAAAAAAAACCAGTTTGACCAAGCGGGGATATGAGTTCAGAGAAACACAGAAAGTAACAAAATAGAAAGAAAGAAATTAACAAAATTGTATCTGATAACCACTAGCTTGTGCACTGCAAATTCTGTAAATTTTCCAGTATAATCAGGAAACTTTGTTTCCATTTCTGGCATTTTACCCCTCACCTACAACAGCAAAGAGATTAATTCCTCAGTTACATCCTGTTCCTGTGTTACTGTGTTTTCCCACCATCTTGCATAAACCTGATTGCTTCCTTCACAGACAGCTTTCCTTTCAAGTTTTAGGTGTATTTAGGTCTTATCCTGGGTGAGACATTTACAATTCATGATACATTCTTCCTGCAGTACAAAGCTTTTCCTCTCTATTATCAACCTACAATTAAATATGTCATCTATTTTAATTACAGTTTTTAAGCTTTCTAAAGAAAAAAAACAGGTGTCCTACTTATACTGTTCCTGATGTGCAGAACAGTACATTGATATTATATCCTTGCTATTATGTACCTTGATATTATTTCAGAAATACATACGTAGTTATAAAGGTAGAACAATTTGAGTATGTTATTTCCATATTTTGAGTTAAAAAGCTAAGAAAACAAAAAAACCAAAAACAAAACAAAAACCCCCAAAAACCAAAAAAAACCAAAAACAACCAGGTAAACACGGAAATCATTACGTGGATAGTTCCTTTAGCTTGCATTCCAATTAAAACCCTTCTTACAATACCCAAAAAAAATGTTATTACTTATATCATAAGTAATCTAAAGCTGGCCTAATTGGACAGACCCCACTTATGTCCACAGCATTTCTTACAGCATCTGGTGGTCCAATATACTGCAGTTAAAAAGTGTCATTCTAGTTCAATGAAGTATTTCCTTTTCATCCTCACAGATTTAACTGGCCTGGTCCAATAGAGCAATGCAGTTTGTTGCAGTATCTTACACGCCTAAAGTGACTCTAAATGGCATAAGGCAGGAGACAGAAATAAGCTCCATTATAGCAATCTCTCAGAACACAAATAGTGCCTGCACAAGATAAATTATGTGTTAAACTGCGTCAGTGCTGAACTTTTACACAGAATTTCCAGGATCATCAGCAGCAGAAGCAGTCACAGGGCAATAGTTTTGACAAGGTGCTGACATTTTACAGCCTCGTCATCTAATCCTATTGAGAGCAAGTGCAGACATGATAAACAGCTAATGAGCTTCCCTGTGCACACCACTCCACTCGCCACTGCTGCAGCACAGGCACACAACAGAGGTCAGCCAACAGTGCTCTGCTTGCATCCACCATCATCACCCCATGCCACGCCATCTAAGAAGCTCCAGAAGAATTATGGGTTCCCCATTCAATGTTTTGCCTTAAGAGGCAAAAAAACTGAGTAAGTCTTCAAATAGCTAGAGATTTCATTCAACAAAGTCATATTGGAAAGGTAATCCATTCAATCCCACACAATGCCAACCTATCAAGCAGTCCTTAATTTTCCCTCTGCATTACACAGGTTTTGCATTTATGCAGAGTAGGTTTAGAACATGCTTTGAATAATTACATACAACCTAACATAGAATCATAGAATTTCTAAGGCTGGAAAGGACTTTTAAGATCAACTGAGTCCAACCCCTAACCCAACACTGCCAAATCCACCACTAACCATGCCTCTAAGGGCCACATCTACATGTCTTTTAAATACCTCCAGGGATGGTGACTCCACCACTCTCCTGGGCAGGCTGTTCCCATGATTAAATTTTTCCTAATATACAATCTAAACTTCCCCTAGAGTGATTTAAGGCCATTTCCTCATGTCCTATTTCTTGTTACATTGGAGAAGAGACCACCCCACACTTGGCTGCACCCTCCTTTCAGGTAGTTGTAAAGAGGAATGAGTCCCTCCTGAGCCTCCTTTTCTCCAGGCTAAACACCTCCAGTTCCTTCAGTCACTCCTCAGCAGACTTGTACTCCAAACCCTTCACTTGTTACACTGCCCTTCTCTGGGCAGGTTACAGCACCTCAATGTCTTTCTTGTAGTGATGGGTCCAAAACTGGACACAGAACTTGAGGTGTAGCTAGTGCTGAATACAGGGGACAATCACTGCCCTGTTCCTGTTGGCCACACTGTTGGTGATAGAGGTCAGGATGCCACTGGCTTTCTTGGCCACCTGGGCACACGCTGGATCACGTTCAGTTGCTGTCAACCAGAAACCCCAGGTTCTTTTCCAGTGGGCAGTTATCCAGTTACTTTTCCCCCAGCCTGTAGAACTGCATGGGGTTGTTGCAGCCAAAGTGTAGGGACCCTACATATGATGCAGAGCACTTCTTTCTTGTCTTTAAGTCCCGTACAGATCTTTTCTGTATACTGTTGGTATTTCCCTCAGTAGTTGAGAGTTAAATATATATATAAAAATACTCACACACATATATACACAAATAAAAAATTCAAAAAAATTTCTTCCTTCCTTTCATAAATCCATGCAATCTTTTTAGTCCTCTTCTTGCATAGTGTCTCTCAACAATTTTAAAGAAAGAGTACATATTTCCTCACAGGATATATAAGGTATACACTGCAAAGCGGGCCAAGGGAGCAGGAATTCTATATTACAAATAGTAAAGCTTTAAAAATATCAACAAAGCAGAACATTCTAACATAACAAATGAAGAGCTCTGCATTAAAAAAAGACTTCATTATTTCAGTATCTCTTTGTTTGCTTGTTTAATCACCCCCTGGGACAATCTGTACTGTTAAGAAACGTGTAGAAAACAGTCATCAGTTTTTGTTGTTGTTCAATTAGTGCTATACTCAGTGTTTGAGCTCATGCAAGTGTCCTTTGGGGAAACGTCCTGCGTGCCATTAGCACTATTCTTAATGAGGGAAAGCATGAAACTCCTTTAGTGCTCTGCCAGAATTGTTTTATCTTCAAGTCAAAAGAACAACTGCTTGGAGTAACCCCAAAAAAAGCATTTAACAATTACAAGTGGCAAACAATATTCCCAAGCATAATACTCATAGCATTCTTCTATTTATAGGCTAAAAGTTATTATAATGAATAAAATATGTATTAGGCAGCTTTATTATGGAGACAATCATGATTCCCCAGTTAAGGCTGCTACAGTGGTTTCCATTATAAGCTCCATTTTGAACCCTTTTACTCCTTCTGTGAGAGGTAGGGTGGGGAACAGGAGGATGTTTCATGTTTGGTTTCAAGACAAAGGAGAATATTTTTAGGAAGTTTGAGGTTAATTAGACATGCTGCTTTTGAGATATGGGACATAAGTGTTTCTTTATTCTTTTTGGAAGAAAAAAGCAGTTTAATGGCAATGTTTTTGTTCATAAAAAGCTTTTTAACTAGTTCTCCAGAATTTCTTTAAAATAAAAAATCAGAGTTGAAAGCTAGGTTAAAGGAAGGTCAAGACTTACAGCCCTAGGAAATATATAAAGACAAAAGATCTAACACTTTTCTTAGCTACATTTATTTTCAAAAAGACATGCAGGCTTTTTCCACTGAAAAGAAGCAAAGCAACAATTAAAGAACACTAGATTTAAAACCAAAACTAAAAGCAACATTCTTAACTCTTATCATTTTTCACCCCCCAATTACAGTTCTTCATAAACAGTGGCAGGTAGGTGGAATAAAGCATTCCCTCTCCCAGCTGCTCTTCATCTAACTGTACCCTCATTCTTCCTGTTTCCAGGATTTCTATCTCAGCTTCATAATCCTGACATCAAGTATCTTCGCATCTCTGACACCTCCTTGATCCCAGATTCAGCACAGTCAAGATCTACAAATCTTGAAGCCTGCATATTCCTTTTTTTGCCATCCCTATGATAAACCGGAGAGCAGAGGACTTAATGAAGGTAAGAGTAAAGGTCTGGTTGAAAATTAGCATTTTATACTTGTTATGGCACAGAAGCTCTTTCACACAATGCCTAAAAGCATTCTCTGTCTTCCCAGTGACACACATGTATATTCTCACACTCCCTTACAAAACATGCACCATGGGTTGGCACAAACTTCCCTTGCAGAGGAGCATATGCAGAAGAGCTAGAATGTAAGTAGGTGCTGTGTATTATGTACAGAAATAGAATGAAGGCAACTTATTTCAGTTGGATTTTATAAACAGTCTTCTTAATGAGGCACAAATACCTAATTAGAAAAACAACAGGGAGATCTTGGGGCCGTGCAGTATTATACAACTGATGGGAGTGCACAGACCTGCCAATTACCTCACCTGAGGAGAGGGAAAAAGTAAAAGTACAGCCATTTCCAGTTCTAACTTCAGAAATACATTGGGTGGCTATGTATTTCTACCCTTTAGTTCTGTCCAAAAAAACTGCAAAGTTCAGGTATTTGAGAGACTGCACACCCGACTGCTGGAAAGATGGACAGCAGAGTCTACTTCTTCTCCCCCTTATTTAGCACACTAATACCTTCTTGCCTTCCTTTCTTTTTACCTCAAGAGGTCAGTAAGATTCATTCTCTTAAGTTTTCTTATGACTGCAGTAAGACAATTCTTTAATTCTATGACAATCTCTCCCCAAATCCCACATAAGCGTTTAGGATGTGCTACTGTACATGCAACTGTGTGCAGTTCTGGCTGTCACAATTTAAAAAGGATGTGAAGGTCCCTGAAGGAATCCAGAGGAGAGCAACAAAGCTGGTGAAATTGTTGGAAGGAATAAGGAGCAGTCCTATAAGGAGCAGTTAAGGGTTTTGGGTTTCTCTAGTTTGGAAAGAACAAGACTGAGGGGCAACCTCATTGTTCCCTACAAGCTTCTGACAAGGGCAAGTGGAGAAGGTAATGCTGATCTCCCATCCAGTGATAGGATATGTGGGAATGGCTCTAAGCTGCATGAGGCAGGGGCATTTCTTTTGAAAAGGTGGTCAAACACAGGAACAGGCTTCCCAGAGAGGTGGTTGATGCCCCAAGCCTGTCAGTATTTAAAAGAGGCATTTGGACAATGCTCTTAACAACTTGCTTTGACTGTTGTTCAGCCCTGAAGTTGTGAAGCAGTGGCACTGGATGATCCTTGTAGGTTCCTCCCATCTGAATTTCCCTCTTCTGTTCTAGAAGTTTTGCAGCAGGGGAGGCATTGAGTCATCATACACATGCAGCAGGTCTCTAACTTCCTCTGCTCTAACCTCCTCTAGAGTAACTTGTCCTGCTCTAAAATGGACAAATACATCTTAGTCATTTTAAGAGGCTGAGATTTACAACACTGGAAAAAACTATTAAAAATTCAGAATTGTTCCTGACAGAATACTTGCAGTTGTTTTCTAAACAGTTTATTCAGCTCCATTCTGGTATTAACGAGTGCCTTTATGCAAGTCAGAAATAAATCAGGAAAATCAGTGTAGCTGACGGTGTGTATTGACCAAAATTACAAAGCAAAGCTGAACATAAACTTTTTTTTGCTAATTTCTTTATTTTCAGATTGCTATGGCTAGCTTAAGTTTAGGTATCTTTCATGCAAAAAAGAAATCTAACTTCTGATTTTTGAAAATATATATGTATATATATACTAGAGAAACAAAACCAGTAATTTTTTTTTACTCAGAGGAGAGAATCTGGATGTAGAAGACTAGCATCAGGTTTGCTTACTTGTTTTTTTAAGAACATGGGTACACACAGAAGTAATTGTGCAGTAAGTTTCTGTATGTCTGCTCTGTAGGTGTACTCTCTCGTGTGAGATGAGTGAATCTAACTCCAGACCAACTGCTCCTCAGTAGCAGTAGAGGCAGGTAAGCCTCTTTGAATTTAGTGCCACAAAGACACATATCAAACAAAAGAGAGACAGTTCAGGTGAGGCAGCTGATGCAGAGTAAGTGGTTACCCTGCAAGAATCTTGCTCACAGGGCATGGCTGATGGCTTGCACCATGCAGTCTCACAAAGATCCATGAGGTAGCAGACCACAAACACTGCTGTTCTATACACGGCATTATATCACTCACATGGGACTACAAACTTCAGGGGTTATTCAGACAAACTTTACAGGTCACAACGAAGCTTTCAAAAAGTTTTGTTCATAAAACTGAATGTGAGGATTCTCCGCTTTTATAAGCAGTACTTCAAATGAAAATCAAAAGACATTTTCAGCATGTCAAGATACTCATAATACACTTGGAATAATATTGTTCACAGTTTGAGATCATCTGTAGTGTCAGCATTTTGAATTTTCATTGGGTCATTTCAGTACTTGGCTATAAATAGCAGTAAGACACATAGAGATTAGGTGACTCCAAGAAAAAAGACTTTTATGTCATTTGAACAACCCAATGCATCATAGGTAAGAGGACTATGGAATTAATCAGAGCTATTGAAGACTATCAGGGCAAGCTCCTTCTGGTTCCAAATTGCTAAACTGTGACTCAAGACCTGTCTCACTCTTAACAAACTAAAGTTTGTGTAAGACATGAGTACAAGTTAACCTGAGCATTGTTTATCTTGTAAATTACATACATGTATTTCCTGCTGGTTTATCAAATCAATCTTATGGACATTTTTAAACAATTTATAATTCAGGGCAAATCTTCTGCTCTCATCAGCTGAAGAAGTTTTGTCTAAACAAGGAAAGATATACACAACTCCAAATATGTTAAAAATGAGATTGATAAACACAAGACACTTTTATACCATGACTAAGATGTCAAAGACGCAGTGACATATTTTACTCATGTGTTGCCACAACCAAGGCATACAAATTTTAGGTAATATTCAGATTGTCAGCAAAGATTCAGCAAATAAATATGGTTTGACAGCAAGAGCCATGAATGAACCAGGATTTAATATTTCAAGAATGTTAGCAAAGACTGCTGCTTACAAACGGGAGCAGAAAAAGATGCGACTGAAACACACAAACTGGTTTAATGCTTGTAACAGAGAGGCAGAAGCACATTTTGAGCCTAGAAGAAAGAAAATGCTAATCTAAGGATTTTAATTCATTAACTTTATCCACTCAAAATCAGTTTATCACTCAAAATCGGTAATTTCACAAGACAGTCACTCCCACTCTCCTCTTAGAAATGATAACCCTTCAGGAGGGGCAAATGAGTATGCTACATGTATTCCTCTCAGTCAGAGAGGACTAACCAGCACATTTGTTAGAACTACTCCCAACTTTAGTTTAGGTCAGGGTCCAAATTTTTCCAGTTGCAGACTCCCACCTAAATCTTCCTTTAAACTGCAATGAAACTGTAGGACAACAGCCTCTCTAATACCAGAGCTAACTTTGCTAGTAAGAAAGATTAACCCCAGTCCTGATTTATAACTGCAAGAATGTAACAAATTCAGACCAGCAGCACAAAGAGGAAGTATTGCCACATAAAGAGAAACTAAGCTTACTTCAAAACTGCATACTTCTCCTATTTAAAAATTATTTACCTGGAGATATAGCTCTGTGGAACTGATACATGTCTTCTCCAATCAGTTCTTGTGCAACCTGCTTGATCTTCCGTCGGACAGCATCCAGCTTGACTTCAGATTCACTTAGTATTTCTTCCCCATTGGGAGCACTGCAATCATAAAACAGAAACTGAAAGAGCAGCTTCCAGAACATGAGGAAACAGTTAAAAAACATTACACTTTTTCTTTTACTAATCAATATATTTTTACTGGCTTCAAGAAAAAGCAAAACTGATACTAGCATGAGAAACAGTTTAACTTTCATAGATACCTATAGCAGGTTCTGAAATTCTGTAGATTCTTACTAAGAAAATAATCAACCATCCAGAGTTCTGGTAGCATAGTGTTTATTCCAGACTACAGTCATGATTCTTGTTTAAGTAAGAAAAAGGAGAAACACATACAAAGGCTTCAAAAAATATTCCAGAAAACTAGCAGTATTTACAGAAGTCCTTCAACCTCTTAAAAAAAATTAATGTTTTGCCATATTTGGCAGTATTGCAAAATACAATACATTATGTACTTCTACATGTGATCTGGTTTTTTTTTAAGGAAGTAGTTATGGACTATACTGTTCAGGAACAGCTGAAATATCTGATTCACAACCACAACATACACTTGGCATTTGAAGTTTAGTTTATCTAATTTCCTTTAAACTTTCCCCTCCCTTGAGCCCAAATAATCCATATAGTATATTAGTTTACAGTCTCTTTAAGGATTGGTCTCAAGAAAACATTTAAAAGTAAGCAGTAAAATTTACTGAAATTAAAGCCACATTAATTGCAAAAAGCAAAGAAGAAGGAAATATAAAATACAGCATGGAAAACTTCCACTCTCACAAAAACAGGAATGTCTTATAAAACAGGAAACTAAATTCAGGGTAATGAGGAATTTTTTGTTGTTGTTCTGTCGTCCACCAGTTCCCAGCCACCTAGTCCCTGCAGTGAAAGTAGTTATTTAAACCGAGGCTGTAGAGGTTACTGGTATTATCACAATACCTCTTTGCAGAAGAAAACCAAATGAAAAAGAGGGCAACATCATAATCTCCATTTATAACTGTAACTATAAATAGTTACTACTTCAACATAAATATATTGATCAGTAACAAAATGTAAATTAAACTAAATGAAATTACAAAGAAAAGGAACAGAGAGAGCTGTTATAACAGGCAAGACCAATGTTCTTCAGGTACAGCAAACACTTCATACAACAGGCTATGCAAAGCTTCAAATTTTCCTGTTGCTCTTCTAGTTTGTCTCTGGCTTCTAAAGATTGCTTGAAGGCTCATGAGAACACAAAACATACAGAAGCTCAAAACTTCACACAGAAGCCTATCCAGCTGTAGTAGTTACATAAACAGACCCCAGGTCACCTCCTATTTGCATTGATGACCTGGGGTGGGGGTGCAACAACCAAAACGGTGACAGAACTGCCCGGGCAAGTAACCTGAAGGAAGGGTGTGTACTCCTCTCTCACAGCTTGCTGAAAGTTGGAAGGCTCTCATCTGCTGCTCACTCTACTGCTTTACACCAGTTTAATAAACAATAAAACCAACCCAGAAACCTGATCCAGCATCTTTTAATCCTCTAACTGGAGTGTGCATTCATTAGCTCGCATCCACCCTGAAGGATGTTTATGGGGAGTTAATTAAATTCCTCTCAACAGATCACTGCAGCTGTTACCCACAGACAACACTGCAAGGCAGATTGCAGGTTTCTATGAACATTTTCATGCTCAGGGTGACTCACCTGGTGAACCTGTGGAGCAGAAATATCGTTCTTTTGCTTTCGATCGTTATATCCCGACTGAGCTTCACAAGCCGTTCATATTTATCGTGCCGGGTGTCAAGCTCCAGCTGGAATGCTGCAGAGTCAATCGTTACAGCAAAAGCTCAGTTATCACATGAACAAAGTCAGGGTTAAGTAGATATCAATCCTGACGTTGCCTTAAAGTGGCCTAAACAATTTTTAAGATAAAATACTTGGTTTCGCTAATAAAATCTCTTCTACAATACTGCTGTTCTAGAAATGCACTGAAAATTCCACTCAAATTCAGCAAGACAAAAAATAAAACCCTACAATCATTTGTTAATAAGATTCATCAGTGCCTAAACCAATCAAATAAAAAGCATCTGGCTAAGGCACATACACGGCTCAAAATGCACCATTTAGTCATAAGAAAGGTTGCATTTCACATCCCAGCTAGACTTGGCCAAAAGTTGAATATTTTAATATCCCTAAGGATTAGAAATACTAACGAAAACTGAGATCAATAATTTAAAATAAGATTTCTGACTTGCTGATGTTAGCTATCCCTACTTACAATGAACATAGAGAAGAGAGGAAGTGTATATGGTTATGACAGTAAAACATTATGAATATTTCACAAACACCATCAACATTTTACACACCAGTATTCTAGTACAGAAATCACTAATAGATGCTTACAAGAAATCTATCAAATTTCCTATATAAATGTCTGAGGTGCCAAAGTTTCTATGCAAGAAGACGCAGAAAATAAACCAAGAGGTTACATTTTTTAAGGGTCTGACAAGTGAATAACCTTTAAAAAAGCATAGCAATTTGCTGGCAAGAGAGGTTTAGGTGACATTAGAAAAATAGTTCTGTATTTCTCATTGCCTTGGTAAAAACTTAGTTCTTCTCGATTTGTTCTGTTCTCCCCAGTCTTATTCTGAAACTCTAAGATAAGTCACAAATGCTTCTACTGATCTCTTAATTCCAATACATGTCTATTGGGAGTGTCTCCTCCAAATTCTGAAAGCCAATTCCACCCCTGAATTACCATCAAGAAATTTTCCTTCAGATCATAGTGACAGGAACTTGAGGAAGGTTGACTTCCCTTCATAGGATGACACAGATGACATTCCCAGGGACCATTTACAAATGTCATCCACTGGGAAAATCACTGTTCTGAACACCTTCAATATTAGCAACACCCCCAATCTTTTCTGGATACTTGTGGCTTTTAGACTTTTCTGTTGGGTTTTAAACCTGTTAGGGACTATGGCAAAGAGCTTTCTGTTCTGAAGTAAAGCAGACAAATACAATAATGTTTAGCCTAACAAGATGCAAGAAAACCTACTGTATTGTGCTATTGCCTAAAATTGCAAAGGATTAGAACCTGGGAGTTCTCCAAGCTAACACATCAAAACCACAGTCATTTCCTACACACATTCCACTGTAATGTCTAATTCAGCACTGAAAGTAAAGACTCAGACTCTATTGATAATTTTGGTGGTGCTAAAATGGACCATTAAAAATGACACTTACTAAACCTTAACCATACAAATCAAGGTAGCATACACTGTGTTTATCACTGAGCTGTCATATTTAAAATATATTTCCAAAAAAAAGGTGTAGCTCCTTGAGTTTTGACTAATTAAACCATTCTGTGATTCTATGATTATTATAGAAGACAATTTCTCATTACTTTTTTTGAAAACGTTGGTGCAAATAGATCAATTCAAGCACTTCTTTCTTTCAGAGATTAAAAAGAGCAAAACGTGTACACCCATTTAAGGGCACACATTAACAGAGCAACCCTGGTTGTGTGTATAGAGCAGGGAAGGAGGGGCTGAAGAGCCATGCTGCGAAAAGGGACCGGGGGGTGCTGGTAGATGGCAAGTTGAACATGAGGTAGTAGTGCCCTGGCAGCCAGGAGGACCAACCCTGTCCTGGGGGGAATTATGCACAGCATCACCAGCCATGCAAGAGAGGAGATTGTCCTGCTCTGCTCTGCTCTGGGGCAGCCTCACCTCAAACACTGTGTGTGGCTTTTGGGGCAAAACAATATAAAAAAAATCTTGAACTCTAAGAGAGCACCCAAAGGAGGGCAATGAAGATGGCGAAGGGTCTGGAGGGGAAGCTGTATCGGCAGCAGCTGAAGTCACTCAGTCTGTTCAGCCTGGAGAAGAGGAGGCAGAGGGCAGACTTTCAACATCCTTGTGAGGGAAAGAAAGCAGAGGGGCAGGTACTGATCTCTTTACTCTGCTGAACAGTGACAGGGCTTGAGGGAACAGCCTGAAGTTGTGTCAGGGGAAGTTTAGGTTAGGTATCAGGAAAGGTTCTTCACCCAGAGGGTGGCTGGGCACTGGAACAGGCTCCTGAGAGAAGTGGCCACAGCAACAATCCTGTTTGAGTTCAAGAAACAATTGGACAATGCTCTCAGGCACATGGTGTGATTCTTGGGATGTCCTGTGCAGGGCCAGGAGTTGGACTTGATCATCCTGATGGATCGGTTCCAACTTAGCATATTCCGTGATTCTGTGATTAAGTTGTTTAGATTCAGACAGAAATAGTGCACAGCTCTGGTTCACCTTACACAGATTGCTGAATTATAAACCATCTGGAGCACACCTTTTCCTAATGCTTGTGCCTGACATGAAGACAAAAGACCACTAGCGTCTCTGTCTGGGGCAGTGCACTTGGTGCACTTTGTATTGCACTGAACACTTCTGCAATAAATACAAAGGGTGGATCTTTGAAAAACTTTGAAGAAACCATGTCCCTTAAATTCTTTCTGAAATTAACCAAACACAGATGACTGGATCTCACGAGAAGGGAGGGAACTCAATTCAAGAGCAAGGGTATATACAATATTCAATATAAATGATGGAGTGGTTTGGCTGGAAGGAGCCTTAAAGATCACCTAGTACCAACCCCTCCTCCCACAGACAAGGAAGCTTTCCACAAAATCAGGTTGCTCAAAGCCCCCTCCAACCTGGCCTTGAACATTTTCAGAGATGGGGCAGCCACAGCTTCTCCAGGCAAAGTTCAGGGGTCATGGTTAATCATCTGCCAAGCTGACTTACACAGAAAAATATAAACACCCATTTTTTAAAAAGCCAGGAAGTTACATGACATTGAAGTAACCATCTAAAGCAGCCAGCCAGCTTATACTTCACCCTTCTTAGTTTTATTAAAAATATGTGGCATGGGAAAATTTTACAACAAGAATTAATCTGTTGCCCATCTCAAATCTCCTTCCTTCTTCAGTCAAGGCTTCTCATTTCTGAAGGTCAACTTTGCTTTGTTAGGGGTTGTCTAATGAAAAATTTAAATTTACTGGAGTTTAAATCTGGTTTGGTGAAAAATCCTATTAAAACAATTCAGCTGAAGGGAAATTTACACCTCCCTATTTAAAGAATCTCAAATACATGTCAATATTTAAAAGGCATTCAAAATGAACTAAGTGCCTACATACAGGTCTATATTAGTTAATTGAAGTCTTTTTCTGAAGAAGTGAAGGTAAAAACAACTACCAATTCTTAAAACAAGGCATCCAGATTTACATTTAAGTAGCTTAATCATCTGTGAACCACAGCCAAGGTCAGAGCCTCCTTAGTTTCCCAAAGGTCACCATCTCCTCCTCTTGCCCCTGTGGCTCAGATTTTGTATTAACCTCTGCAGACCCTACAGTTTTCTGCCACCAAAGGGCCTGGTCACCTTTCGCCTGGCTAAACAATTGTGAAGTTTGCTCAGCATCAGGTTCAGCACAAGCGAGGAGGGCACTGGGAAAAGCAGGTGGGATGGAAAGAGGAGCAAGTCATGAACCAGGCACAGCCATGCAAAATCCCACTCCCAGGACTTCACTGCAGAAAATGCAGAACACTAAGCTCTATGGAGTATGAGTATGGAATATGGGTATGGAGTATGAGTCCAACTACTTCCAAGTTTCTCTCCCAGAGAGAGCTGGTTTATTCCACTAATAACTTCCTTGCAGTTTCTACACCACATTTTTATAATCTGGTTTTTCAAATGCTTACTTACATTTAAAAGATGTCATCAAAGCTGAAGGTGGATTAACATTCTCTTTTTCTTCTCTTCTTTGACCATGTGGAAAATTGTCATGCTTTCGTTTTCTGAACCCACCTGATCCTATTAAATAAAAGTTAGACACAAAAAAAATAATATTTAAAAATATAGTTTTGCCAGATGATAAAGAGCACCAGAAAGCTGCCTTCACAGCATTCCTGACAGCAGTAATATCCTACAGGACAGAATAAAGTAACTGGATGAGCCTTACTGTCAACTGATGCCAGCTTCACATCATCACGTTACTTTTTCTACCACATTGCTAGTGAAAATTAGAAAAAAAAATCCATTTTGACGGATGAGCATAGCAAGATTCTCAGTCCTCTTTTTTTTGGTAAGGTCTTCAGGTCTTCACACTCCTTTGTTTTCTTGCTGCAAGTGAATGGTTGCATGGAAATCCTTGTGTGAACAAGGACCTACAGCATTAGACCCTTCTTTTTTTCCCTTCTTTTTTTTAAACTATTTTAAATTTTCTGCTTGACATTAGCCAATAAACCTGCAAGTTTTTATTACTGTGATTTATGTCACGGGTCTTCAGTAACCAGAAGAAGAAGTAAGGCAGAATTTCAGCAGACCACTCCTATTCAGATATGCAGGTTTAGCCCCTGCAGCGTCGCTTCTTAGGCCCTTACACTCTGCCCATTATCCAGTTTCTTCTCTGAATGTAGCTGCTCACTTCAACTGCTTGGTGTGCCCCTTCCTTCACCCTCCTTTTCAGACTCACACCCAGAACTCATCTCTTCTGGACTATGTTTTACTGCTGATTCACATCTTGTGTTGTTTCATCCTTTCATCCATCCTTCACCTTGGACTGACTCACTGTGTCACCCATTCCTCTCTCTCTTTCCCTCCTTTTGGTGACAGCTGGACACTGTTCCTAACAGAGCCCAAAATTTGGCAAACTTGAATACAGGCATACCTTTCAAATACACGAAGTTCTCTCAATTTCCTTACAAGAAGAACCAAGGGAACACTGGATTTTAGAATGTTTCCACTGAATTGTTTACTATCCCAAACCAAAACCAGAAGTGGGCGTAGCTACTTTCTTAAAGAGAAAACTGAAAAAAATTTTTTCCTTCCTTTCTGTTGGACATGAGTTCAGGGATTTGTTTTTCCTATAGCAGCTGAAAACATTAAATGCATCTCCTGAAAGTGTGGTGAAGGGAGGTCTGTATGATTCTCGGCAGTGCCAAGCAATAGGACAAGAGGCAACAGGCAAAAACCAATGCACAGGAAATTCCATTCTTCCTGACTACGAGGGAGAAGTTCTTTACTGTGTGGGTGACTGAGCACTGGAACAGCATGTCCTGAGAGGTTGTGGAGTCTCCCTCNGCACCGCCCGCCGCCGCCATGGCGGGGCGCCCCGCGGGTGCCTGACGGCGAGGCACCACACAGGAGGGGAGAGTCCGGCCCGCCGCCCGCGGCGCGGAAGGAGCGGTGCGGAGCACTGGCGGCGCGGAGCGTGATTCGGACGTTGCTGCCCGCGAAACCGGGGCAGCGCCGAGGCCGGGCCGTGCCTCCGAGAAGGCGACTTCCTGGGCAGCTAGCGTGCGACCCCGCCGTGGGGCGTCAGTGCCCGCGGNTTCTGTGACTCTGATTCTGTGACTAAACCAACACACAGGCGGCAGAGCAAGCTGTGAAAAATATGTATTTCACATATATATTATGCTATATGCACAATATTTTATACACACACACACACACATACATATGTATATATATACATACACACACTATACTAAATAGTTAGCACAAGTGCTTTACAGGCCTCACACACTCAGCTTCCCTCTGTGGCATCTCCTTTTCCGTCCCCAGGGATGCAGATCCCTACAGCCCCGCTCTCCGGCGCACTCATACAGCCCAGCGGGAAAGCAGGGCACCCACGAATGAAGGGTCGGTGACACCCGTGAAGGAAGGGCCTCTCCCAGTGCGAGTTTCATGGCCCAGCCGAAGGGCACCGCCGGGCACGGCAGAGGCTCCGCACCTCCGTCCCCTCCGAGCTGCAGGGCCTCCCCCCGCTTCCGCCGGCTCCAGCTTCTCACGCCTCGGTCTCCTTGGGGTGGGAAGGGGAGGGGAGGGAAGGNCCGCTGGTGGCCGGCGGGTCCCGCCGCCGGGACAGCAACGGTGCTCGCCTTGGACCCGCAGAAAGCCAGCGACATTCCTCAGCCCAGACCCGCACAGACCGGCTGTCGTATCGCCTTCCCCTTACCCCCGCCTGTTTCGTTACTGCCCCTTTCTTCCCTGGAATATCAGGACTGCAGTGCTTTCACACGTTCACAGAACCCGTTGAGTTGGAAAAGACCTCTGTGATCATCGAGTCCAACCTATGACCGAACACCACCTTGTCAACCGGACCATTGCACTCAGTGCCATGTCCAGTCCATCTTAAAACACTTTCAGGGACAATGACTCCACCACCTCCCAGGGCAGCCCGTTCCAATGTCTAACCACCCTTTCTGTGAAGAAATTCCTCCTCATGTCCAAATTAAACCTTCCCTGGCACAGCTTAAGACCATGTCCTCTGCTTACTGCCTGTCCTCTCCTGTCTCCTTAGTGCCCCTTTCCTGCCTGGCATGTCAGGACCAAGGTGCTTTCCTTCCAGGCAAGGTGAATGAGAACACGCCCCCAGCTCAGCACCGACTGCCGAGTTACTCCTCTTAGTGCCCATCCACGTGGTGTGCCAGGGGCAGGAGGCCAGGGAGGATGGCAAACTGACACTGAGACAGCCTCTGGAAACTGGAAACACTGACTGTGCACCGAAAAGATCTGATAGTGAAGCCATCTGATACCAGGAAAAGAAATCTGAGAAGCAGCAGATGTAGCTGCTAGTACAGAGGAGGCAAATTCCCAAAGCTAGGTTATTTGTATCCTACATTTTGTCAGGCCTGGTAAAAACTGTTTTTCCTCTACTGGGGACTTAGTGTGAGTGTTCTCAGCAGACTGCAGGATTGAGCACAAAGGAGATGGATGCACACTGTAAATATTTCCCAGCACAGAGGGCACTTGATGATGCTTCAGTTCTCATTTCAATGAGCTGCAAAAAGTCTGCTTGCCCTGCTTGATTCACACTTCCCTACACGTGCATCCTGATGCATTCCTCCGACATGTTTAGAATAGGGATGGATCTTGCAAATCCCCAAACCAAAAGGTTTGCAAATCATCAGTCTTGCTGCCCTGCTGCTAGATCTCATTTCTTCACAGAAATTTTAGTCACAGCTGTTGCCTGTTTTAGTAACTGGATTCCCAAGGAAACAAAGCTCATATGAGCACAAAGGCGGAGTGCTTGCAGCCTTTGTGTGTGGGTGTGCGTGTGTGCCTGTCCTTCCTCCCCACCCTTAATAATTTTTTAATCTGTTGGTCAACTGGTCGATCTGATTTGTCAGAGGGAAAAAGCCTCCAGGAGTGATTATAAACATCCTGAGTAGGGAAAAATTTTTGGGTGGGACTTGCACCTTACTAGAAACCAGATAAGCCCAGCTGTGAAATGCAAATGCTTCAAAGTCCAAAGTCAGCAGAGCCCAGCCTTTGGGAGTTCTGGGAGAGCAGGGACACTAGCCCACTATCAAGTCTTTGAGTTTAACAAATAAACAAAGACAGCTTTTGACAAATTTGAATATCAGGTTAATCCATCAATAGATTCAGGAGGACAGTAAATCACCTAACTCAGACAGCAGAGGAGTAAAACTTTGACAGTGAGCTAAAGTCTCCAGGCAGCCAAGCAGGAGTTGCTGAAACCTGGTATTTTCAAATATTGAGAACATGTGACTGTCATGCAGTATTCAAAATTATTCAGAAGTGTAACATAAAACCTCTCTCCAATTTCCTAATCTGAGAAAACAGATTTCAATCACACTTGAAAAACAGAGGACAAAGTTCCCGGCAGAACTTCCTCAGGCCTGATCTGCATATTGAGTTGTGCAACAGCTTGATTGCTGCCCTACCAGCTGCACAGATTTCTGCTTTCCATGGGGCAAAATCAGGACATAAAATGATTTGTGTCAGTATTATCGCTGCACACATTCAGGCACAGCCTTTTGTTTTAGAAGATGTACTAAACTGCTTTTGGAAACACCTTTTTTTTTTTTCTTTTTTTTTTTTTTACTGTGCTATTTCCCTGTTCTTGGCAGCTCTTTGGACAAAAAGCAGAGTTGTTTTGGTTATATTGATGTCGCAGGAGAGTGGAAAGAGTGCTTGCATTTGAATGCTTCCCAGCAGTGGAGATTTTTCAGCCAATTGTAGGGACTGAAGGTCAGGTCTTCAGCTGATTTCTGTTGGATTTAGTGACACTTTGCGCGTGCACTGAGATATTCAACTTGTTTGACATCAATGGGACGTTGTGAAAAAAAATAATCGGTTGGAATTTTTCTTCTGAAACAATCCACTTAAATGTGGCAGGGTTAAAACCCTTTGGTAATAGGTTAGTTGCAATATTTTTCCCTTTCTTCCAGCTGGTATTTAAGCCTTTTCCCTTCCCCTTACAGTTTTGTGTTCTCTGTGCCTGAAGAGAATGGCACCTGCACCTCCACAAGTGTGAAGGTGGAATAGCAATGTTTTGAAGGAGGAATTGGTCGGAGAAAGGAGCTGTGAGGATTTAGAGTAGGGCAAAACCCCCAAACAAGCTAACAACAAACCCACAAGGTTTTCTCAGAGACTTAAGGTCACTCTAAGATGTTGCATATGGGTTGCACATGCCTGTGCTCCAGATCCCGAGACAAGGTTGGTGACTCAGCTGAACTCTGTGAAGGGCAGACAGAGGAGTGTGGTGGGTCCAACTCAAGAGCCACACTAGTGAGGCTGCTTCAACACCTACAGCTTCAAGTAATGGAGCTGCACAAGGGTAGGATCCAGGTGATTTGTCAGACACCTGTAATCACCATTTCTTTCTGCCCTCAATCATTATGGTGTAGCTCTGTGGAAACTGTTTAAGATCCCTGGGATCCCTGGCAGGGCTCACAGTGTCGCTCTTCATGCCCCTGTATGGCTTGTATAGCTTTAGAGACAAATGCTATCTTTGTGGGGCCCTCCCATGTTTAAATAACTGGCCTGGGAGTGTCTCCTAAAGTTTCTTCTAAAGCAGAATAGTACTATGGATAGTTAGAGCTGGCCTATCCTTTTGGGTTTCATTTTATCTCATGACATGGCATAGTAGTCTTAGAGCAAGGTTGTGAGGTTGCCTTGGAGATGGAGGGCTTAGCCACAGGGCAAGCTGTCACACTGAAACGCTCCCATTAGCCAGGGTAACTGTGAATGCTTTCCACAAACAATTGAGTGAAGTGAAGTGACAAAAAGTTTATGAAACGGTCACAGGGGAATTGCATAAACTGGGGTCAGATGTTCAATTTGAGACTGTTCCATGACCGAGGAGTTTCGCAGCTGGTTGACGAAAGGAAGCGGGGAGGTCAGCTGGTCTCTAGTTGTTATAACAACAACCTGTTATGTTTCTCTGGCAACAGAGATGCCCACAGCCAGTGGCAGGATGGATCAGGAGGATGATTTCCTCATTTCCTGGAAAACGGTTTGAAAGCTGTGAATATTTTTCTGCTGGTAGAATTTGAGATTTCAGTCTCCGTAAGTGGCAGGATCCAAGTGCTAATACACTATGGTGCAGCCTTTGAGTGGATCAGCAGGAAGACTTTAGGAATGCACCATGGATTTAGCTGACTTGTAAATGAGTGAGTGGAAAAAAAGACAGAGAGAACCCACAGATTTGCTGCTACATCCATCTGGAAAAAAAAGAGAGAGATCAAACTATGCATTGCCTTTATTCCTGATGTTTAGTTTATATCTTCCAAGGGAAAACTGGCAAGTGACCGGCTATGAATAATGTACCCATGGGGAAAGTTTGTTTCTAAACATGAACAGTTAGTGCCTGGCTTATGTCTGGGTGGGTGTGCTGGCTATTTCATAAAGATTTCATTCTACTGAGGCAACCACATAAAAGAATTGCTTTGGAGGAATTCAAGGTGAGAATATCTTTATTTTGCATCAACACCAACACCCTTAATGCAGTAGAAGAGAAATGCAGAAATTAACCTTTCTCCTTCATCTCTCCCATGCCCTGCTCTGTCTGAGCCCCTTGCAAAGTCTAACTAAAATGATATGATCCTCTGTATTTCTAGCTGCTCCAGATTGGTTTGGTCAATTAAGTGCTGGGCTTTTCTTCCACAGCACAGAGGCAGGACAGAGAAAATGTACAGGCTAAAGTTATAGTGTGTTGTAGTTTTGGAGAAGATGCTGGGGGAGTAAGAGTTGCAAACAAAGAAAACCTAAAATGTTTCCTTCAGCTTTGGGAGTCAGAAAACTGAGGGAACCTGAGGGTGTGGCTCTCATCAGAAATGGTAAATCCAATTACATAACAGCAGAATTTGCTTGGGGTTTTTTTTTCTTTTTGTTTGTGTGTGTGTTTGTTTGGTTTGTATGCATGCCTAGGTCTGTCATCTGAACCATATGAACCTATGAAAAGCATCTCAGATGCTTTTCAGTTCCCACAGCTCTCAGGACCCCCTGTGCCCCTGCACTGCAGTGCCAAATCCATATTCTCCTTCACCCTCCTGGTACTCTCCAATGCTGCAGTTTGGCAGTAATGGCTCTTGGCAGAGGAGTTAATCTCTCTATGAGAAGGAATCTGAGAATGGCCTTTGTGTCTACATCTGAGAGAGGCAATATATTATATTATATATGGAAAGACCTTATTCATGCCTATGTAAATCAGGAATAAATCTCTTTAAATTGGGTGCCATTGAGATGACTATCAAGTCTTGAGAATTCACAATGTACGGAATATTTTATGTTGCGGTATAGGTAGGGCCAAAAAAACACAGCAAGGCTTAGGTAGTTAGAGAAATGCTTTCCTAACAATTCCCACCAAAAAGTTCTGTTAAAAAAGCAGTTGAGATTGCTCCAGGGCAAAACACACCCACACAAGAAATGACAGGTTAGGGGAACCTTCCCTGCATAAGCTATCCTGCACACCTCACATTAACCACTCCCAGTGACAGACTCCAAACCCCAGCAAGAAGCTCCCCTTGTTCTGCTGGATAAAGAAACAAAATAAAAACCTCCTTATGTGCTCCAGTGCAAACCCTCTGGCTTTTGTAACACTAACATTAGTGGCTGGTGCACGTGGAGAGTCTATGGTGATTATAAGGAGAAAATGGAGATTAAGTGCCCCCCGAGCATAGGCTCTGTTGGTACTGCTTTTCTCAGGGGCCTTCTGTGACTTCATCAGACTCTGCTTTTTCTGTGGCTGGCCACTCCACTTAGTAGATCGCTTCCACAATGCAGAGCTGAAGAGCCATCTGTTGCTTTTATTAGACTGGATAATGAGCTATTTGATATACCTACACCAGAATAAATCTTTTTCCCTTGCTGAAAAAATAGCTACATCTGCACCAGGTATTTGTATGCAGCTTCTTCTAAGTGACTTACTCCCAGTTGGGCCAGAAAAGATTTTACATGAAAGCTGTTCTGTCACCCAACACTATGGGGTGGAAGGATGATGACATGAAGTTGTAATTACAATTAAAGCTTTATTTTTTTAAACAGAATTTTATGATTGGCATAGCATACAATTCTGTACCAGAATAGAACAGGATTTTTATAATCAGAATCAGCATATCACAATTTTCTGGGTAGCTTAGCACAAAATTGTATCACAGGTTGGCTTACAGTTCCTAATCACCTGTATGCTCTACAGAATGGGTCAAATCTTAATACTTGGCTTGCATTATCAATATGATAATCATAATATAGAATAAAAACATGTAGAAAAATATGAATCACTCACTCAAAACTCAGGGAAAGCAGATGATGGTGGAGGTATCCCTGACCACTGGGATATCATGAGTTCTGCTGTCCAGTGGCAACTGTAGTCCAAGTCCCACTTTGGTCTCACAACTGTTTGATTTTATAGACAGTGCTCTGTGTTCTGCCACACTTCCCTGTTTTGTAATGGTGTCATCACAACCTGGGTGCCTGGGACCTTCATGGCTGGTAAGGAAGGGAGAAGTCAGCCCAGTGCCCAGGAACCTTGAGGCTAATAGGGAAGGGGGAGAAGAATTCTGTCTGGTGCATGGGACCTTCCAGACCTGATGAGGAAGGGAAAGGACACTGATACATGACCAGTTTGGTCACAGAGAATGGCCATTTGCCTTTTGAACTGGCATTGGTTAAGCTAACCATGTTATGTGGGGTCAAGAACAGGGGGTGCCAGTCACAGACTTGTATTGAAAAAGCCTGTGCTTCAAAGTGTGTTTGTGGTCTTCCATCTACTTTCCTAGATAGATTTTTTACCTTCCCACCCTAGTGGCTACTTTCATCCAAGTTTCTTCTGCTCGAGTGGGTCACAGTGAGCAGTACTGACAGGTTTCACCTGGTTGTTTAAATGCTAACACAGAGTTAATTCTGCCTTTTTATACCCAGGTGCTCTGGAACAATGTTTCGGCATCACACTAATAGGCTGTATCTGCTGCCCCTCTGCCACAGGGGACTTATGAGTCTTCTCATACTCTGCAGAAAGGTAAATCTGTCTTGGTCCAGGCAGAGAAACCAGAATTTTTACGCTTGGTCTCAGGAGAGGGTTTTGACACAGCTGCATCAAAACAGAGAATTAAAGATGAGTAGAGGAAGTACACTTGTGTTACAGACCTTTGTGCATTCAAAATGAGCTGAAGAGGTAGTAGTCTAACAATGTAATTTTGAGTCATGGGTGATGACCTTGAAAGACACTGAGGACTGAAAACCTCCTCACAGAAATTTTCATACATACGCCAATGCTGTGACTTGGTGACAGGCTGTTACTTAAGCAGGTGTCTCTAAAATTCACGCCCTGCTCTTCCTGAGTGCTGTGCTGTATGACCAGCTCTGACCTGGAAAACTGAGATCATATTAAAACTGCACTCATTATAGACTGAACATTTTATAGTTCTGTCACAGTGTGAAGGCCCCAGAAAGCATATTAATAAAGGTTTATATGTATTTACACAAAAAAAAATCACATTTAAAAAGTCAGCATGAAGTTTTTATTTTCTGTCCTCCAGGAAAATCCACTTATTCCAACAAATCCCAGAGAATCAATACTTGTTTAGAAAATGGTAATAACTGAAATATTAATTCTAATGCCTTTTAAATGCCCCTATTAGTGGTTTCTAAGTTTACCACAGGCTATGTAAGGGTAATGAACAAAATAGGGTAAGCTTGGAGCATGGGTCTTTTGAGGATACCCATATATGACATGCAGACCTCTACTGACTGGTCCAAGAACATGATATCAAAATGGGTGAAATAATTTCTTTGTTCCCATGACAAGAACACATCCCATATGGAAGTCATCAGTATCAATGCTAAGCTTCCCTGTAAGCCCTTTTGAGCCACCCTTATTAAATACACATTACACATACACCTGTACAAGTTGAAGTCCTGGAAGAACACGTCTATTCCCCAGAAATCAAAGTGCTTTCAGTGCGGATGCCTGCGGGGGGACAATGATCATACAGCAGCCTGAGAGCCAAAGGAATGCTGAGATTTCAGAGCCTGCGTGATTACCCACAGCTGTACAAACAGTACAGTGGAGAAAACAGACTGACCTTGGCCATGTTTTGAGAGTGCCTGATAACCAGGTCCTTCAACAAGCCCTGTTTCAACATGAAGAGGAAAGAAGAGACGGTGACCCTGAGGAACAGGAGGAAACCCAGTAATGACTAAAGCAGCAACATCACAAGTCAGCAGTTTGAACATCTTCAGGGGACTGGTCTGGGACAAAACTGGTTGGTGATGACAGACATCTGCCTTATGTACCTGGCAGCATGAGAAGTAGATTAAACCAGGTATATGAGGGCAATATCTCAAGTACAAGTAGACAGCACACTTCAAAACATGAATTACTGTGCTTTGACCATCCCAGAAATATCCATGGCAGGGAAATTTTAGTCTGTTTACAAGAATTTTGAAATAGAATTTAAAAAGCAGAGTGTTTTCGTGTATTTCTAAATCCACAGGGCCATGGCTAGCTTTTTCCAGCTTATTAGTGCCCATATCCTACAGTATAGAGAGAACATTGAGGGGGCCCATACTAGCAAAAAATTGTAATGCTCATCTCACTGACCTCCCTTTCACCCTTGCAAACAGGTATTTTCTTTGCTGTTTCTTCACATGTCTCGGGAACACACCCTCCCACATTTGCAAAAACAAACACTATCACTGGGCTGGACATCAGCATCCCCTCTCTTATCTTGGGCTGTGTCTCCCTAGGGTTGTTAAGTTATACGCTTATCCTCAAGGAATCTCTCTCCCCTCCCTGTGGTGGACAAAACACAGTGGATCACTTAACTGGTAGAGATGCTTGGCCCATAAATGACAGAGGTTTGATTCAGGATCAAAGCTATGAACTAACTTCTTCCAGAATATCCCACACCTCAGAGCAGGCTGTGGGGATGATCTTCAGAATGGTTGTAGGAAACAGCTTGAGGACTGAAGGAAACCTTAGCTTTGTTGAGCTGAAAAACTGAGCTTTACACAATATTTGTTTTTCTTACCTTTTGAATTCTGCCCTCACAATGTGCACATCCTTAGTTATGCCTGTGTTTACTTCCATTCAGCACTTTGGTAAGTAGAAAATAAATTTTAAAAAACCTCAAAACACAACAAGAGCAGTGAGAAGATGGAAGGTCACTATTCTGTCATTTGTGGAAGACTCCCCTCCTAGAACAAGCAGCATGAAAGTGTTTCCCTGTTAAGGCTTCATCTATAGCTGCTGCCAGCTTGGCAGGGAAAGCAACTCTCTGATGAAAACAAATTCCTGTGTTCCCATGACATTGAGTTGCTCCTGCAACACTGCAGCTGTCAAAAAACCTGAGTG
This sequence comes from Drymodes brunneopygia, assembly GCA_013400955.1. NCBI lineage: Eukaryota > Metazoa > Chordata > Aves > Passeriformes > Petroicidae > Drymodes > Drymodes brunneopygia. The sequence goes on along the minus strand of VZTZ01045613.1, from coordinate 825,643 downwards.
ACTCCAAGGAGAAACTGCATTTACCCGGGCTGTTTTGCTCTCCCTTTTGGAACGCTAATTTTATATTCTACAGTCAGCCAAGCAACCCTTTACAAATTTTACAACCCATTCTCCCAAGAGCCTGAAGGCACAAAGCATTCACACAGAGCACAACCTGAGAACTGAAGCATAAAATACATGAAAACACATAAAACCTGTACAGACAGTCCTGAATAAGGTCAGTGAATCTGTCTACACCTTCATGAGCAAGCGCTCACCTGACTGATAAGTTAAGAGTTAAAACCAGACCATGTTAAAAGCTGATGAAAGCACAAGTAGGCATAGTATATTATTTAGATCTGCCACACAAAAATCCTGCATCTGATTTACAAGAAAGTCTATGGAGCATGTCCTCACCAGATTATCCACCAACTGCATATCAAGAGCTTTAAAACAAATTTAGAGACTGAATAACTACAAATTGTATGTAATGAGTAGCTGGGAAACAGGATAAGATGCAAGATGGGTCTTTCAAGACTACATCATGCCAAACTAAGCAATTACCTTTCTTAGATGTGATAAACTCAATCCGTCTTTAGGCAGAGGTAACGTGGTCTGTCCCAACTCTTGGACTTCAGGAAAGCATTTGATTCAGTGCCACAACTTTGGTGATTACAAGGCAAACTGGATAATATGGAGATTAGTCAGCAAACTGTAGAGCAGTGAGGAACTGCCTTAAGGGAAGGAGAGAAGTTGCATTGGAAAGCTGCTGTGCTGGGATGAGGGGGTTCCACAAGTACCGGTCTTAGGACTTTCAGTATTTTCACTGACTGTTTAGATATTTTAAAAAAAATCTAGGAATGTTGTGAAACATGACTGATGTGTGATGAAATCTGTCAACAGTAGACAGCTGAAGAGTGTTGCTGGTACGCAAAAAAGTTATGGATATCACAGGCAGAGATATCTCAGAGATGAAATTATACAAATAGAGTCAAATGGTGTAGTAAAAATCAGGCAGAAAAGCAGTAGAAATTATTCTAATAGCATGTGGAAAAGACACTGGAGAAACTTCATCTGGAATATTGTATACCATTCCAGTTAGATCTATTTTCAGAAAGCGCTCAAACTGGAACAGGTGCTGTGAAGACATATCCAGGAAAATTACACGGAATAGACAGCCTGTTCTATAAGGCATTGGAAGAACTTCAGCATAGCAAAGGATGAGAAAGCTTGTGATTCTTATCATAAACACTGTGGGGGGACAGGAGGTAAAAAGTCAAACTGTTCAACTTGAAGGACAATCTGACTCAAAAATATTTGACTGCAAGCTGGTCATCAACAGACCAAGTCTTGAAATGAGAGGGAAGTTCCTAGTTACCAGAGGCATGACCAAAAAGCCTACCTACAGAGGAAGACAGCAGCAAATGTTGCTGCTTTTTGGTCATGAGATCTCTTTAGTTTCTAAAGAACCTCTACCACCTGGCTGCCTGCAGCAACCCAGGCCAGTGCTCCAAGAAATCAACTTCCATCTCTGTTCCTGCTCCTATCCTCACAGCAGCTGCTGGTGGTGTCCCAGGAGGGTGTTCCTCAACTCTGGTCTTACACAAGCAGGAGTCTCACTGGTTTCATAGACTTGAGAGGCAAATCTTTGAACCTGTCTCCCAGCCCTCAAGGAAGGTCACTCCCTTTTCTCACAGCGGTGTGCAAAAAATCCTCCTCTATTTCTCCAGCTGCCAGTTTTCCAGAGGTGTTCTTCATTTTGATCTTAGGCAGCAGCTAAACAGTTCATTTCTCCAGCCCAGGTGCTTCCTCCAGCACAGTGACAGGAAACGAGCAGGCTCTGAGGCAGGCAGGTTGCCGAGCCCACGTGGTGTTTCTGCCCCTGCCACTGCACTGCTCTCTGCCCCTGGCCCAGCACCGTAGCATGCCCTGCTCTTGGCTGTGGCAACACAAGTGTCTGTGGGGACCTGCCTTAGCCAGCACCTGCTCTGTCCAAAACACACACACCACTGCAATTGAAAGGGAGGGGCACACAGAGGAGAGGAGAAGGAAGGGAAGGCATGCAGCTACTGTTGAGTCTCCACATTATGGCTACACATCCATAGGGTCTTTCCCCACAGGGGGAAAGAAATGTGTATTTTGAAAGGTTTAACATTATCTTTTCTGGACCCAACTACTTTAAAAACAGCATGTTTACCATGGGGGACAGTCAGGTGCTAAAGAACAACACAGAAGTGCTCTTTCGTATTTTTGGACAGTAAAACCTCCTTCCTGGAAGAAGGGGCAGAGGACAGTGAGGGTCAGGCAATAGGACTGTAAGCTCTGTCAATTGTACCAAGTCATTTGGAGAACCTCAGAAACCCAAAGCCATTGATCATCTCTTAGAGACTGGCTGTGTGATCACAGTGATGCACACTTTCACCACCAGTGCTCTGACATGCAGCTGCACCTGCCCCTCCTTCCCAGCCTTGAGGCTGACCACGAGGAAAATGCCCTTTGTCACTTTGTCATTGCTGGCCAAGCCAAGTTTACTAAACCACACACATTTTTTTTTATTCAGCACTATACTGGCCTTGCAAGAACTGGAACTTTTCCAAATATGCTTGAAGACACCTGCCCCTGCTCTCCCTCCTTGCTGGCAGGGGCTTTCTGAAGCCAGAGGAAGGAGCGGATACCTGCAGGGTGTCCCCTGCACCTTAGGAAAACAGGGTCTGCTGGGAAGGTTAAAGCTGACTTTTCCTTTGCACATGCTGGCATCAAGAAGGTGCACAGAACTTGCCCATAGGTGCAGATCACGTAAGTGTCAGCTCTATTGGAACCCAGGAGTCCCCTGGGTTTTGAGAAGGGGATCTTGCCAGTTTTCACAGAAAGCATTATCAGGAAACACACTGTGAGCAAGCTTGTGGAAGGCAGGGAATATGGGACAGGGCTGTTCTAAATTTCTGTTACCACAATATAATCCTGGCCTGGGCCCAAGGCTTCTCAAAATTGCCCAGTACCTACTCTAATGGTGATAGCATTCAGAGGTAAACCTGTTCCTATGCAGATGGGACAGACAAATGTCACAATAAATAGTTCAGCAGTCTATCTTTAGAGCAGGGCTCCCACACACAGACAGAAAAGTTGCTATTTCGCCCACTCCTTTATATGTTGGCCCTGACTGACCTTTCACTAGTGTTAAACCTCTGAGGGCTATTTTCATCCTAGCGTAAATCAGCAGTTTCAGGGTTGGCATCACAGGAGGTTACCTCATGGGGACTGTCCCAGCACAACCTTCCTCCGGAGCACACCTCTGGGCAGGAGATAACAGGATCTGCTGTACTTGCCGATTACTGCTGACTGTGGCTGTCCCCCCACCAGCAGAATCCTGAGCCAATAATTTAGAATTTCCCTCTTCCCTTCCTTAAGAGAGGCCCCAAACAACTACCAGTATCTTCCCTTCAGGCAGTGCTTCTGCCACCCTGCTCCCTCGCTGCAGCCAGTGAGGAGGTGAGCAGTGCAGTTTTCTGTGGTTTTCTGTGGTCAAGAGAGAGGGAGGTGCCTGCAGAATGTAATTTATCCCTCCTAAAATCTTAACCACGTCTCTCTCTGAGGAAGTGCCCAGGACAACTTTGCTCCTGACATCGGTGCTTCGTTTAGACACCTAAAATGAGGTGTGGACAAATCCACACCCTTCTGCTTCTGGCATGATGTTTCACAAGCAGAAGTGTTGTAATTCTCCTGCTTGTTGCTCTCAGCCGCTAATGTTAGGTAGCATGTTAGATAAAGTACATCCACCCACATTCTGGCAGAGCTCTTTCCCCCAAGTGACATAAATGATAATTTTCATTTTGCTTCACTAGATATTCAACACTGTGTAGTGCAAAGGATGCGTATGTTCATATTTGGCTGTGATCAATAACACAGTTCCTATCTATAGTAACAACAGCCCACAACATCAAGGGTTGGATCCTGTGTGGTGGTTGTCAAAAAGGCTGTGTTTTGTAATCAATAGCCTGAGAGTCTTTCTCAGAAAGATTTGCATTGCATGATCAACAGCAACAGTAGTCCAAGCCAAGCTGATGAAAGAGACAGTTAATCCCAAAGAGCCAAGTCCCTGGAATGTGCCCTGCTCTGGGAGGGCATCACTCAGCTACGTGCATACAGCTGGTTTTGTCTGATGTAGCTGAAGCTGGTAGTTAGCCAGAGGTTGGGGCTTGGTTGGTGGTTTTTGCCTTTTTTTTTCCTTTTTTTTAAAGTAAGAAAAACATCCACAGTTGTTCCACAAGAAAAGAACAAGTAATCTACCCACATGGAATATATGCAGTTGTCCTTGTTTCCTCCTTGCTTACTTTCACCTTCTGCCAGTGTAATTTGAGTGACAAGATTTTTCCAAACACCAAATTAGGATAAACTGTAGTTGCATGCAACAGATGAAGGGGAATAACCGGCAGGCTTTTAACAATTCAGTAATGTGTGCATAGGGTAGATACTGAAATGCATAAACTTTGCACTGTTTTACAAAAACAGCCAAAGGTAGAGTCCTATAGCTGTAGGGTGTCTGTGCTTCACTTCCCACTCTCCCCTTCCCCCCGAGGCAGCTACTGCTGAGCTGTGACAGCTGAGCTGCATGTGAAGCAACTCCTAAACCACTTGAAGTTTTCAAGCTGACATGTTAAAGCAAACTCCCCTCACCCAAGCAAGGGAGTGAAAGGAAGCCCAAGGCATGATTCCTCAGGGAGGTAAAACACCCCAAGTGACATATCCCCTGGTGCCTGAGGAGGCCCATTTGCACATATGAATGGCAGTGGTTTGCACCTGCTGTGCCCAGACACACTTGCCTACATTCTGCCCAGTGCAGCGAGGAGCATGCTCTGAGTCACATTCAGTGCAAAGTCAGGTCTGAGCCGACCACATGTGAACACCAGGCAGAAGCCAGCCTGTGAAACAGGCTTTCCTCACCATTGACCCTATGGAGCTACACACACCGTGGCAATGAAGCACCATCTCTAAAAAGCATCCCAAACATAAGAGGAAACAGCTGACAGTGACAGTCAAAGCTAGAACCACGTGAAACTGCATAGGTAGGCCATATCACCTATGGTGACTGCGCATCACTTGGCTGCATGCAAAACTGCTGACTGACAAGTGCAAAGGCCCGAATTAATAAGTTTTAAAATGAGGTGCAGTCATTGACTATCTGCACTTTCTTAGGCTGCTGCAATATAAAATGATATGGGTCTGTGTTGATTTTAAGTGAAGGTACCAAAACATGTCAGCCCCTTGTGTAGTGCAGACCCCGGGAATGTTGCACTTCAGGGCACCTGGTTGGGTCTGACTGGCCAAAACCATTTCTCTTGGCTCCCCAGCTGAACTGGTAAAGTTGACTTTTGCCACCCCAAGGATAAAAGGCCAGGAATTGGACTGGCTCTTACCACTCAAGAGAACACAGAAATGGTCAAGCTGTTACAGGGAACTGACAGAAGATCTTGGAGAGTTGGGTATGCTGTCCTAACACCAAAACAGGAGGTGGAAGTAGCAGAGGTGGGAGCAAGGCAGTACTTTGTATCCTCCCATTCCAGCTTCCCAAGCTCTGCTCTAAAATACCTAGGAAAGCCACCACTGTTCCAGCTGCTTACTTTGCCACCAGTGACAGCCAACTTTTGTGAGCATTCCCCATGTCTCGCTGCCTCAAAGCCCAGAAACAGATTAATTTCTCCTGGTGGAAGGAAGATATTATTTCTCTGTCAGGCTTAGAAAAGCCATAACATAGCAGAGCAGATAGTAAAGCCCAGAAAAGGGAGAAAAGCACAGGCTCAGTATGGGGCAAGGTGCCCAAGCCATCCATTTGCAGGTAACCTGGCATGCCCAGCACGAGGCACCTGAGCACTGGGTGGAAACTAAAACGTGGGGCAGGGAAGTCATGTAGCTGAGAGGGATTTACATGGCTGTGCCCTACGTGCTGGGAGGCACAGAGTTCCTCCTGCCTGGCACAGAACTGCCTCAGCCCTGGGCTGCGTGCTGCCCAGCTCGCACCTTGGCCCCACTTGGATTCGCACAGCCACACAATGCCTTCACACAGATATATTTATCAAGCTAAAAAAAGTTCTGGTTAGCTGTTGTGTTGGCTGTGAGGCTGATTTGCGCTATCTAGAAGGGAAAAAGAGGCCACCTGGAGCTGTAAAAATCTCAGAAGCCTGCAAAATAAGGAGGGCAGCATGCTGGTGGGAGGTTGGATATTCACTGGAGTGGAAGAATTTCAATAGAGAAATTACTCATTTTCACTGCACAGTCCCTCCCCCACCATAAAAAAAATATTCTCCTTTTTACATATTTCCTGGAATATGTGATTGTACTAGAAGAGCACTTTCTGCTCCTGTTATGAAAGGGAATCCAGTCCAGTGGGACGGAGTCATTCTTGGAATAACTTTCAATGAAATCAATAGTTACAACTGGACTGACTTTGGTGTAACAAGTCCTCAGGATATTGGCGGCTGCTGCAGTCATGTTTTTGTAGGCAGTCTGGATCTACAAGTTTTCCTAGTATAATAATTGCAGTAAGAACTGTGAGGTTTTGCAACCAAACTCGTTTATGCTGGCAAAATCCCTTCTTTGGATGATAGAGAGGTGACTTATTCCACTTAATTTCTTCCAATTTTTACTTGGGAGTTGCTGTTCTATTATGAAATATCTTTATGCTGTCTTTATGCACAATAGGTGTGAATGATTACTTCTGCATTATTGTAACAGCACCCTTTTCTAGCACAGACAAGCTGAAACATCTAAACTATTTTATTTTGTACAATGCAAATATTAGAATACAGTTGGGGAAGAAAGAAACTACTATCTTAAAACAAAATAGATTGATGCCCTGCAATAGCCTGCAAGGCAAATACTGTGTGACGGTAAGAGAACAGAATTCACCAAAATAATCTAGAATATTTTTTTCATTTTTTTTTTATCAGGGTTGGGATCTTTATTTCCTAAGCAATGTGTATAAACATCTGCATGAACTTACAGCCTGTATATGTCTATTTTAATTTCTAAGATCCGAGTTAATCTTGTTTGCAGCACACAAAGAACTTGAGCAGGATGTGATACCACTTAATGTCATCCCCACTTAGAAGAGCAGTAGCCCTGCAGTATCACTGCCTGGCCAGCTCAGGGGGCAGTGGGACACTAGCAGATTTGCCATTGCCAGTTTGACTGCAGATGGTCTAAGGAACTTCTGGGAAGCAGATATTCCGTGGGGCGTGTCCTGAAAGTGAAAGGGAGCATGATAAAGAGAACAAAGTTGTGGGGGTAAAAATCTTAGTATGGGGAAATATGGGGCATCTCCTTGAAGGTGGGATTTCACCTTGTGTTTTGTCCTGGAAAGAATGGAAAGAATGGAGCTCAGAAGGTTCTTAAAGCAAAGACGAGCAGGTGTGTTTGATGGTTTAAAATCACTGAAACTCAATTTGTGCTTGTAGAGAGCAGCTTTACAGTATTTCCACATGTATGGCACACATGTGTGGAGTTTCCCTTAGAAAACTCCAGATCCATACTATAGCATTCCTTAAAATAAGCCCCAAAGATAACTCACACATCCCAGCAGAGATGAAGGACAAAGAGTCTGTGTAGAATCTAAAAGGGAAGAAGGAGCTTTGGGGTACCTGAGTTTGCAGATTGCTTCTGAGTGGGTTAGAATAATTTAAAAAAGGCCCTTTGTCCTAAAGCCTCCCCTTGACAACCCATTTCTTGAGGCAACTTGGAGCTCACAGCAATTAGGCTGTGGGTGGGAGGAATTTGCTCTGGGAGTGTGAGGACTATTCTGGCACCCTGTAGCTGGCTTTCCCTAGGGCTCCTCACTCTCCCGCCTATCACAGGAGTAATGCGTATCCTTGATGCGACAGCAGCAGGGCCTTGGGACACCAGGAAAGGTGGTGCTGGAAACAAACAGCCACTGCTAGTGATTCAATGGCCTTCAGCTCATTTGCAATGAGGCCCAAGGGGTATGCTCCTTCCTGCGGCAACCTGGGGCACAGCAAAGTCGCTCCACCCGTTGTGCACGTGCAAAGAAGCCCATCTGCATGTACAGAGAAATACCATCAGCCACAATATAAATGGACTTGTATAAACTGGGTTGAATTCTTCTCTTACTGAGGTAAGGAGGTCAGTGGAAAGGGGTGACAAAACAGCAGGCAAAGAAAACAACTTTCACAGCAGCCCTGTGAATGTGTATGCAGCTGCAGGGTCAGTGAGTGTGTCTCACAACAAAAAAAGAGAAAGGGTGTTGCAGCAATAAAGATGTAAGAGAAGGAGAGTCTGGCACAGTTTGGGCTACCAGGCTGGCTAAAAAAAAAGACTGTATCTTGTAGATATTACCCAAAATACTCTGCAAGCCTAAAAATAGCATGGATATATCAAGGTCTAAAAAGAGACTAAAAATGAAACCCATAAAGATTGTAAGTCATATGAGATAACTTTACAGCTTAGAAAAGACAGTGATGAAAATTAAATTATACTAATTCACACTACCTACTTTCAGTCTCCAATAACCAGAGCCAAAACAAGCAGACAGCTTTATTTACTGTTTTTCATTTTTTTCTGGGATGTGCAAACTGAAGGTGCTGTATGCCAGACCTCCCATGCATCTCATATACAGACCATGTTTCCTTCTTGCACAAGCCTCTCTCTTCTGCCAGCACCTCAAGCATGTGCTTTGGTGGCTACCTCAAAAAGTGCCTGGAGGACTGAAAAGGGAAGAAGCAAGAAACTGTCTGGAGGAACAGGCTCTATGAATCCCACTCTACAGGTCAGACATCTGCCTCAGGTTTGCAGGGTTTTGCAAAGAATTTCATGTGCCACCTTCTCTTGCCAATGGGTTAGCAATCCCACCAAATGACATTGGTGTCGTGGTCTTGAGCAAAGAGCAGCGGCTCTGACTATGAACAGGGACCAGCAGCTCACACAGGTAGCTGCCTAGCAAGTCTTGGCACCACCAGGGGTGTAGCCAGCTGCCTAGGGGCATTTTAGACTTCAGTTACAGACCCAGGACCCTTGGTTAAGCATATATCCTGCTAAGATACTCTCATCTTTCATCTGATTTAACCCTCCATCCCTGCTCAGGGGTATTAAGGGTTTAGTTCAGCATTTGCAACAAGACCCAGATAGATGAAGAGCTTAAGGTGAAAGGGCAAGGTAAGCAGAGGGGCTGCAGCAGAGGCTGATCCTTGTCCCATCTGGGGAACAGCACAGAGCTCTGTCATTTGTGCTGTGTGCTGTTGCAAGCAATGTACATGAGCCGGCCCAGGCATAAGCAGTCCCTGCAGGAGCACACCAACCTCAGTCCCAGGAGAGACAAGGGCAGCCACGGGAGGGGCAGGCAGGCTGCTGGGGCAGCTGCAGCACCCCCTGGGGCAGCATGGGGAGAGGAAGGGAGGAACAGCTCTACTCAAAGCCCTGCTTGTGCAGTCATAGCCTGTTTCAACCACAGCCTGCAAGCAGCCGCATGGACCCAACTAGGCTGGAGACTCAAGACTTCTTCCAGCTGTTGTTGAAGTGTCACTACCCCAGTCCAATCCCACCCTGGCTGTTACCGTTCTCCACTACCCTCCCAGGTTCATCAGAAAAACTGCTTGTACACGTTACCCCTGGTCTTCTGGAATCAAAGTGAGCTGGGCTAGCTCAGGCAGTTGAAACACAAGGTCTGCCTGTATCTAGTTCAATGCTAGTAAATAGGTCAAGGAAAGCTGTGCGTGTGCCCGAGTGCTGGGTGAGTGGTAATCTCCTCAGCTGGCAGACCTGGAGTTTACAAACTGACTTACACACCTCCGTGCTGATCTGCCCCATGCACCCCAGAGCTGACTTTGGCTTGTGTCCAGTGCAAGCTGCACCAAGAGGGTGAGCCTGGTCAGAGGAAGTCCAGATGTGCCCAACACTTTTTCATCCCCACATGCTCTTTGACTGCCTCTTCCCCCAAACTGGGAGTCATGGAGAAGGTTCCATTGAGGTCCAGCTGGGGTCAGAGGCACAGTCCCTCCCTCCTGGAACAACAGGGTGTGAAAGCAGGGGCCGTGGATGGTCCTGGCCAAGCAGGGTGCATTCCCTCTCCCTCAGCACACAAGAGCATGATGCCACTGAGCTGCCTTCTCACAACAGCAGTTTCCAGGCCCCTAGTTGCTTGCAGATAGTGAGAAATGGTTTTGGTGATGCTTTAAATGCTCAGATCTTGACTACTGTGGCCTAGCAATGCTCTCCTCCTATGTGTAACACGTCCTGTGGTGTAGATGGGTTTGGGGTTGAGCTTATGAGAGCACAGAATTTGCAAATTCTCACCTCTTCCTTCCTTCTCAAGCACTCTCAAACCAAGATGCCGCAAACAAACCACTTTCTTGCAAGTGCCTGTACTACTGTTTTATGGAATTCAGAACTGCAAAATCACTTTCTCTGGGTACCTTAGCAGGCATCAGTGTGAGATTCTCTGACAAGGGATCCAAGGAGACCTGGTGTTGATTTCTCTGTACAAGCAAGAACCTTACACTTTAAATAAGATAATTATCAAGAGGGTGTTTGTGCCCATTCTTGTTTTTGGGGACTCTCCTTTCCCTTTGCCACCATGACTCATAGAACTCATTAAGCCAGAGTATGCCTAGCAGAATATTTAATTACACAGCAGTTATAGGGTAGTGACGGAATTTAAGTTTAACAGGCTGACAGTGAGATGGCTTTATCTACAAAGCTGTTTAGATGTCAGTATAGCCAGTGCCACCCACAAGGCTGGGCAAGCCATACAAGGCACCAAATCAGCAAGAAGGAAGGTAAAATTAATGCCAGGAGTAGGCTCAAGACACTAGTGATTTGCATAAACAGTCTGAAAACCTGCCTGTCATCACCATGTCTGGGGCAATGTGTGGAAACATTATCTGGTAAATCAACAGCCTTGCACTGCACAGTGACCTAGATAGAAAATACGATGCAAGGAGGGAGAAGGTGAGACTATGCACTGCTGTCACACATAGATCAGGTTATTTGCTGCTGCTACTTTTATTCTAGCTATGAGTTTAATAGTCAATAAAACACTTAAAAACGAGTTCTAGCCTCTCCTTTACTTCTCAGACACTCTCACAGCAACACAGCATGCAGCCAGACCAATTTATGAACAGTGTATTTCAGTACTTAGCGAAATGTTAACAAAATATTCTTAAAAGCACTGTACACATCTCAGCTACATGTGCATGACTTTGAGAGTACAGCCTTAGGGTGTCTGAGAAGCTGCTCAGAGGGATTACACCGAAGTTGGAGTGACTGCTTTTCTCTTGTGTGTGTGAACAGGCTTGTTTACATGAAGAAACTCTTTCCATTGTGGCCTTTGAGACTGCAATAGACGATTCAGTTGCAGCAGTCAAGGATATACAAGGATGGTTTTGCTCACTGGAATAAAAAAGCAAAGGGAAGTTTTTGGGAGCTAATGCATGACACTCTTAGAAATCCCCTCCCATTTGTACATTTTGTCCCGATTACTTAAGCATGACCAAGTGATTTGTCATCAGTTTTGGTTTTGTGAGGTTTTTCTCCTTGTAATTTACCTTACAATTAGCACTTTATATCATACATTCTAGCCCATCTAAGGTCTGATCTTAAAAATCTACCATAAAACCTCACCACACTGAAAGAACTAAGTACTGTTCTGGTACAGAAAACACATTTCTCTCAACTTTAAAGAAATCATAGCTGGATGACTTTCAGGAAGGCAGAGGAAAAATAGCCTTGCAGGGCAATGGCTCAGTTTTCCTATATTATTTCCATATTGTTTTTACATTAACAAAAAAAAAGATTTCTCTTAACTCTGAAACTCTGCTGGCCAGAAAAAAAACATTTGAAGATTGCATATCAAAGGTCTTCAAGATCAGACAATAACTTATCTATAGACCAGTGTTCAACATGCAGTCTGTGAGCAGGAAAATAGTTTGCTTTCATTTTTCATTCTTCTGTAGACAGAATATTGTCTCCAAAACTAGCCTTGTTCACTCCAAATTACTGAGCTGAGCCAAAATTAAGCCTCTTTTTTTATATTTTCAGATTTTCCCCCCCAAAAGTAACCGAACAAATAATGGAGTATGTCTCTTTCAAATGTATAGTATACAAGACTTTGATATTGCCATGAAGCTGAGCTATCAGAAGTCAGAGTGAAATTTTCCTTTTTGAATCCCATTTTTTCAAGTTATTTCTTTTGAAAATAATACATGAAACTGCCATCACAATCAAGGGGTGTAGATTAATGAAAAGGGAGAGTGTTAGGACAGAATCTTCTGGCTTCTGTAACAGTCACCTGGTTTCCTTCTATATGTATTTTTAGAAACAAAATTCCATATGTTTTGCTCTTGGGACTTAATCTAGAGTTATGTTTGTGATTACTCTGTCACATATTATCACACTTATGGCAGTCCATCAGAAAAACTGAGTAATATCTACATAGTTAACTACAGAATTTCTTACAGCATGTATTGCTGTATTCACTGGTCCTAGTGAAACCATTTCTCCATTTGTAGTGGGGAGGGAAAGATCCCCTCTTCAGAAGTGTTTCTTGACTGACTGAGGCAGGTATCTTTTTTTGTCATTTGCAGCTGACTGTCACTGTGGCTGCATTTTCCACACTGCTGGCAGTGGTTTCTGTATAGCATCTAAGGGAATTTCTCCCTGCACACACATTTTTGGGAAGAGCTTTACATCTTAATTATTCTCCTCTCAACCTGTCCTCACACCTCATCTCACCATAAAGGAGATCCTGTTCCCTTTCCTGCTCACACCACACTTCTCCACAACTCTGCTTCCTCTGCCTCCATCGGAGCTCAGCACTCCCCCACACAACATTGCAAAACCTCCTCAGGGATGAAGACCTCCACTATTTATAGAGCACTGAGGCTAGATGAAAGTTTCCAGAGAGTTTTCTGGAAGAGCTCCCATCTAGCTGCTCTGAAGGCTTACAAAGGGAAACAAGCTTGCACCTTGCTTTAGAGCTTTGCCCGGCATCTAACAACCACAAAACCTTTGCAGTACAGTATGTAGCGCACCAGGCATGTGTTTGATGTCATACATTGGCTTTTATGAACCCCTGAAAAGTTTGCTTCCTGACATGCTTGGGGCAGATTCTCTACCATAAATGCATATTCTCAATTGATTTTTGTCCTAGGACTATGATTCAGTGCTATCAGTGCTATTCAGTGTAAGATAACAAAGAAGAAAAACTGCTTTTAACTTTGCGCTGTGGTTTTCCTTAAAAGCCTGAGGCTGATATTTTTAAATCAAAAATAAGGTTCCATTAACAAATGCACTGCTGCGTGTTGCCCCACAAAGATATGACTCAGCATTTCTTTTACTCTTTTTCTATGCTTCAAAATAGTGGATGAATGGTCACTGTAGCTAAAATAAGGTAGGAGTCAGGCTGGGTTCACAGGATGGGCATAGCCACAAAGTCTGTCTACGTATATGAGCTAGCCATGTTCAGCCTCTCAAACTGATAAATTGCTGTTCATTACAAAAAAAAGGGCAGCAAGCCCTTGACTACTTTTGCCCACAGCACTTAGCTTTTATTGGAGGATGTGTTTGCACAAAGGGAGGAGTGTTGCCTCCCACACAAATTTCAACAACCATTTGAACAATTTGGTAAATAGGTGAGGACAGAGTCTTCATCTATTGTCTGCCTATCCTCACCAGTTAGAAGTCAATCACACAGTGGGGAAGCTCTAATCTGAGAAATCCTTCTTAGGAACCTGCTTTTTAATGAAAACTCCTGAACATGGTCCCAGCATTATCAACAATCTGAGGGTACACACATACACCCCAAAACAAACAAAGGAACAAACAAAACACACCCCAAACAGCAACTAAAAAGAGAGAATAATTCCATGGAGAAAATGTAAGCCTAATGCAACAGGAAAGGAAGAAAAAAGTGAAATCCACCTCCTGACAAAATAAGTGATAACATATTCCCTTGCACTGTAAGTGGATGAAGAAGGAGCAAATTGCTTCATGACCTGTTTTTTGCTTCAGCATAAAAATGAAAGGCCATTTCTTTTAGTACCAATAAATGCCACCTTTTCTCTAGGTCACTAATTAGCTGACTCAGTGAGCAAGGAACAGGTTCAAGTGACTCTCACAGTGACAAACTGATGCAGAATGATAGCAAGACTCAGACACAACCCAGCACTAATTACAGCTCTGTAGAACATACTATCACTCTGAACACAAAACAAGGATATTAAGAATACAAATTTAGCTGTGTTTGCACAAAATCCTTGTAAGCTTAATTTTCCAGGACTTAATATTTCAGTACTGCTTTGTAAAAGTTCTCCAATGTACAACGCCAACATTATGTTTCAGTGGATTCATGAACAGCATTGAGCCATCTGAATGCCCATTGAAAGAGATACAATGAATAGTGTCAGTTTAGATCATGCTGGGAGGAGACAACGATTTTCGTAATATAGGAATTTAAATTATTGTATATCCACTACTAGCATTCCTGGTTTAGTATCTGTCCTTGGTATAAGTTGCTTGGGATGTGCTTTAAAACTTGATGAAATACCTGACTCTGGTGTTAGTCAGAGTATTTGCACAGAGGGTTGTACTTGTTAGCATAGGAAGAATAAAAAGAGAGAGAGCATCATCATATTGAGTGTGCATCAATATCACAAGTTTTAATACCATATTTGTTCAGTTCTAAAATATCAAGAACTATTATCATCAACAGCCAGAACCTTTAATCTACTAAAACCTGAAAATCAGAAAAACAAACAAAGAAACAAACAAAAACTTACAAAATCTGAGTCCCTGGTATGCTGTTTGCACCATCAATAGCCTGAAACAGCTCTTCTTGCATCCTGGGACAGCAGTATCAGGTGATGCTAGCCACTATCCTGTCTTGGTACAGAATATCCTGCACTTTGGATCTGCTGATTCCCTCAATACAGTTTAAAATGAAAAGCTTCTCTTCAGTCAAAGAGAAAGTAGAAATGGGTCAAGTTACATAATATGAAGTAAATAAGAGTGAAGTTACATGACATGACTGAGTCAGCTTACTGTTCTGACTTGGGTGGTCCTGCTTTTCCCTCCCCAACCCCTGGCCCTGCTGGTCCACACCCTCTCTTACACCACATCAAACCACTTGGTAAGCTGATCCAACTTGTTAATCCAACAGAAAACTACTCTCTTGAACTGACTCACCAAAGGGCTTGACAAGAGTGATGCCAAGGAGCATGGCTCTGGAGGGAGCAGAACCACCCTTCTGGTGGCAGCAACTCAGCACTGTGTCTTAAATGAACAGCAACTGAATAAAGCGTTGAAGAGCATGAGAGGAGCACTGAAGGCAAACAGAAGGGCCTGGAGTAAAATTCTGTGTCTTTGAGAAGAATGGAAATTCAAAAATAGACATCATGAAGCCCTTGGGATGGGGTAGACACTGAGGGGTGCAACAGGATATTGCATTGTGTTATGCATCAGAAGGGAGCATGGGAACACAAGCCCTGTCCTGGCAGAAGGAAGAATGGGAAGTGACAGAAAGCACAGTACTGAGTCCATCTTGATTGTGGTGGCTCTTTGGGGTTCAGGCTCATAGTGCTTTTGTCTGTGTGTGTGTGTCTGTAGCCAGACCTGGCAAAGGTGAGCTCTTTGGGACAGATGAGCTATCCTGATAGTTTCAACAAAACATGAGCTATAATATTGTATCCCCTTGTTCAAGAAAAGAGGGAGGACACCATTGTTCACTTGAAAAACAAACAAAAATGAAGCTTGTCCCCATTCCTCTCAAAAAACTGCCTCATCAAAAAAAGAACAAAAATCAAACCGCTGAGTGTTATTGAGGAATACCACCTGGTATTAGCAGTATAGTCTTATCAGCTCAAAACCTCTCTTACTCTTATCTTTTCCTTCCTGTCTTAAATTACTGAGACAGGTCTCTCCTTTCATAGCATCACATGTTTTAAGCTCACTGTTTTCTTGGTATCTCCCCTAACTTGTACAACTGCCTTCATAAGAAAAAGAGTTTAGGGATATTAGAAATTGTGCTAGTCATGTGGAGAAAGGGAAGAGAAACTGCATCTTCACCCAAAGATAAAATGTCCAGTTTTTAAACAAATAGGTCTTCATAGCTTCAGGAAAACTTCTTGAGCTCCTCTGTTGAGCTCTGGGTTCTAGGTAGTCAGAAAAAAAAAAAAGGTGGAGACTCTGTAACTCATTAAATAGCATGATATATTGCAAAGCATGAGCTGAGGTACTCCCAAGCTTTCCAAACCAAGGGGCAGAGGGCAAGCTGTCCTTGCCTGCACCCCAGGGCATCCCTATTCTCTTTTCCAAATACAAGACCAGGCACTGGCAGAAGTAAGAAGTACGTGCCTGGCAGCCGAAAGATGAGGAAAGAGAAAATACGATGTGCAATAAATCAGGTACACACAAAATAATCGTGGCAGGTCACATCATCCTAACACTGCTCGGCATTGTTTCCACCTTAATGATCTTTCAGCATGTCACCATGCTGAATCATGATGACAGAGGGGCAGGAAGCACATATCAGATGCAGAATGAACAGGTCTTTTTGTGATTGTGGCACTATGAAGTGCTGGGCTTTCTTTACATTGCAGTCCTCTGTTCTCACTCTGGAAGACGTGTCTGCACCAAAATCAAGAAAAGCTTCTGGAGCAGTTCAGATAAATTTGACCTACATTTAGATAAAACAGGAATCTCTCTCTTTTTTTGCCCCCAAAACTGCTTATCACTCTATCAGTGCATGAATTTCATATGGGTTTAAAAACTGTTCTTTAAAAGTAATTTTCTGTTTATAACTGGACTTCGAGCACCCTGAGGGCCTGCTGGCTTGCTTAAGTTAGAGGCCAAAAATGTACATAATTGTCAATCTTTAGCAAGACAGGGAGTTCTTTTCTAACCAGAGCCAGAAATACTCCCACTGGAGAAATCTCACAAACAATGTGAAAAAAGCTTTCGAACTTTCCATGGTACAAAGTTTAAAATGAGGACAAAACTGGATTGAGTTGGTCTGGAGCATTTTCTAAGCTGTGCTGTATTTCCATAGCTTTACAGATACAGACATCTGGAAGCAGAATTTTCAGCTCAAAAGAAAAATACCCCATTGTTTTGTATTTCACTAGCATAATTAATTTTCCTAAAACATGAATAAAATTATTACAGTAGACAAAATTTTAATATGCATAAATCTCTCTGGATCAACCCTAGCCATATTTTTGGTGTAATAAAAATAGGCTAAATTCCCTGATATGAAAATGCATATAATTTCAGACAGATTCAGGGGCAGCAAAACCAATTTTAGTTAAACAGCCTGGAGGAATCTCATAGTATTAAAGACAGTATTAAACACAAGTTTACATAGAATCATTGAGAATAGTCCTTATAATTTAGTCAAACACTAAAACCTCAGATTATAATGAAAGGTTTTTTCTTTTAAACATTAGACCATTATGATACTCAGTGATAAACAACCAACTTATTCTATTACTTTAATTTCAGCAAAAACCTTCCTTTTAGGGAAACTCTGCAATGGCATCAACAGGCACTAAGCAGGATGAGAGACGGTACAGGGTACTGCAGATTATTTTCAGGGCTCTGGGCCAAATTGTCTGTTGTCTCAAGTGCCCTTTGCTACTTCATACAGTGGAAAACACCAAGTTCTTGGCATATCAAAGCCTGGATCTTGAAAAGTTCTGAGACCCCTTCAGTTATGCTGCCCAAGTGATTTGAGGGGCCCTGTATTTGGTCATGCGCTCCTCTGTAATGGCTGGCACTAATCCTGCCAGGCAATAACCCCACACCTTTCAGATCACCTCTATTGGGTGACCTTTTCCTTGCTTTGCAGAAACGAGCCGGGGAGGTATCTGGGAGATGAATAAACCATGCTAACCCTTTGAGTACCTCAGGAAAAGAGCATGCATTCAACAAAGGAGCACTTGCATAGCCTTGTGGATGTAGTTTGGACACTTTGTCCTGATTAGAAAGGAAGTGAGTTTAACAGAGAATCCAACTCAGACAAACAGTTCTCTCCTTTAATTTCGAAAATCTGCAAACTTGTGACAGTTCACTTGCTAGTATGAAAAGCAAACTTGAAATATGGCACTGTTGAGACCAGTGAATAATGGTCTAAGTCCAATAGCAGTAGTCAGGCTGAAGAACATGGTGGTGGTCTGGGTGGCAGAGAGCAAATGCTACAAGCCCCCAAGTTCTGGCTTTTAATTATGACACTGTTGTGGACATGCATCTGTCTCACTGATGCCTTACACTACCACTCACCTGAGGAGCACATGTAGCTTCCAAGAGGCCTTCTGGCAGCAATGAAAAACTTAACCTGGAGCCCAAGCACTTTTTTTCCAATTCACAGCAAAACTAGCTTACCATGAGATTACTTTTCATTTAAACTTTATTTCTAGACTGACTTTGTAACCTTCTATAATCTTGTTACTCTGCATTCCCCTTCTCCCTGGGCTTCAAAGATTCTTTTTGGTTGCTTATATAATCTGAGCACTGCAGTACGCAAGCTATCTAAAGCATGGTATAAATGCAGCCATTATTACTACTTAATAAAAACAGAGAAGTTATTCATTGACCAACTTTTTTTTTTCCCTTTCTAATAAACATATCAGATCCATATCTAAGTGGTGATAAAAAACTATGACCTTCCACTAAGTTTATCCCACAACATTCTCATTGTGACTAGTATTTAAAGACTTTCCACTGCATTCTCTGCAAAGCAGTATGTCTCATCATTAATCACCAGTAAAGCTCTTTTCCAACATCCACTGACATAGACAAGAAATTAGCTATCTTGGAAAGGCCACTTTAGGGAGTAAGCGAAGAGTAACCAGCTGAAAAGAGAAGGAAGACCCTTCTTCCTCCTTTCTGGCAGCCATCATATTGGTAATTTTACTTTGTATACTGTATGTTGCTTTTTGTTGTGCTTTGTCCTTACACTGTCTTTTAAGAAACAAGCCCTTTGGCAATGAATAGAGCCTTATGTGCTTGGAAAACATTTCTAGCATGTTGCAGACACTATTGTAATATAAACACTCATGGTCTTCCAGGACCGCTCCTCAACACAGCTTTTTCACTGTAAAACAACCTTCATTTAGTTTTGTGCCACTGGCATAGTGCTGTAATAATAAAATAAGGCAAATGCTTCATGCACCCAAAGATGGATTTTGTTGAACTTGGTATTTCTGTTGACCATGCTGTGAAACATTATGTCAAGACAACCTGAAGTAGCTTAGCACATTAGCAAATGTGAAAACTAAGACTTTAATTGCATCCCAAAAGACATGTGGAAAAGAGAGGGAAAGAACAAAAGACTTTTGAAGCCAAATTAGCCTGTAAATTAATAACTATCATTAGATTTTAGCCAGGCACCATATTTGTGCCTTGGTCTTTTTCTTAGTTGTTTCATGGTTGGATGATTGAGTTTCAAGTCTGTGACTTTCATCTCCATTGTGTTTGCTGAAGGAGTACACAACAAATGCAAAAGATCTTTAACTCTTTGGTTTCTATCTGGCAGAATACCATTGTTTGCATTTCTCAAGTTTTTGAAAATAAGAACCTTGACTCTCTTCTCATTTAGCCCAGTTTAACAAAGCTGCAAGTCCAAAGAAATCAGCTGAATTAATCTCAAAGCATGATAGAGGAATGCCTAAACCTAGTATTTTTGATATACCTCATATACCTATAGTTGAAGGAGAAATTCTCATTAAACCTACATTAAAAATCTGTCCACTTCATGCTCTGGACTTAAAACTTGGTTTTAACCACTTCCTTCTACCCTTACCACAAAGAAATTACTAATCTGGAACTTTGTTTTTAGTTTCCATCTTTTCCAGTTCATTTGCCACCTTTTTTTTTCTTTGGTTGTTGTTGTTTTTAATTCACCCTTGGAGCTCACTGATCATATTCACCTTGAAATTTTATCCACTGGGCTTTCATGACCTTGTCCCCTCAGTACTCCTTTTGCCTTTCTAATAATTCACCCTGGTTTTCCTTCTCATTTTCCATGTATGTACCATAGGCACTTGTAGCCTTGGCACACTTTGTTTCTCCTTCATATAGTACACTCAGTGCCTAACATTCCTCCAAGTCCTATTTACTATGCCAATCAATCTGAAATCCAGTTCTATAGGAGAGAGAATAACTAAACCATTTTAACTGCATACATAAAGTCATCTCACTATAATACAAGTATATTACAGTCTTAAACCTCACAAAAACCTGTGAGAAGCAAAAGCATTAGTATTCCTCTTCTACCCCGAAGAGAACAAATCACTTATCCAAAGTCACCAGAAGTCCTGTGGCAGCCTCTAGGCTACCAACCAGAGGATTCATTTCACCTTTCTATCTCAAGATCCGTATATTCGCTCCTGTATTTTACACTTATTGGGCTTTGGAATGGATTTGTTTAACTTACAGGCAGTGCAGACCAACTGTATGCATTGTGTCTCACCAGCCTAGCCCACAGAGCAGATACTTGCTGTCTGTTCACCAAATAGTTCTCTGAGAAGATGTGTGGGAGAACATCCAGCCCAGGAGGAATCCTTGTTCTGTCTCACCACATGGCTCTGAAGCACCAACCACCGTGTTGGGCTGTACTGCAAGGAACAGCAGAATACACTCCACTTTCCTAAACTACACCACAAGCAAACAAAGCTGCGGTTAATCGGATCAGTGGAAGCTTAAACATCACCTCAGAGGAGTCCAGAGCCCCATGTGGCTTCTGACAACCAACGTGACTGAGCTGAGACCTTTGTCCCTCCACCAGGACTGCTCTGCCAAACGAGCTTCCTTTTTCCTGTCAGGGACTTTGCCATGTTCATCACAGCACAGGCCACAACTTCTGGCCTCGCCTTCTTTTGGCAGCTACATCAACCACCTCCTTCTTCCTGCTTTTTGCTTTTTCTCTTCTTAATCAGCCTAGCTCCAGCTTTCATTACCACCGAGTTAGGCGGGACACAAGCCACGTGTTACTTATGAAGGAAACAGCACACGTCTCTCCCGCTCTACCAGCTACCCGGCGGGAGTATTTTGGGGCCTACGGGAGTGACAAAACCTGGCCCTCCACTATAGCCGGGTGCCGCCGCCGCCGCCACCCTGCCTGCCATTCAAGTCACAGTGCCCGGCTTCCACNCGCGCCCCCGCGCCACCCGCGGCTCCTGGGTGCCCCCGCCTCACCTGCGGCAGGCCCACACCCCGGAGGCGCAGCTCGCTACTGGGATCACGGGCACCCACGGATTAGCGACCTGCCCAGCGACGGCGGGGTGCCCCGGCAGCCCAGACCGGTGACACCCCCCGGCAATTTCCCCACTGTCCCTGCCGGGAAGGCCGCGCTCCTCGTAGGGGAAAAGGGCACGATCCCCATGGAAACNGGGCGGCCATGATGCAGTGAGCGCTCCCTCCCCGCGCTGCCGGGCGGGGGCCCGCGTTAGCGCCGCTCCCGCCCGCCTCCTTACATAACACAACCCGGCGGAGCGGGGCTGCGGCGGCACCACCAGCGCCATGGCGAATGACAGCGGCGGCGGCGCCGGTCAGGGCGGCCAGGGCGAGAGCAGCGGCGGTAGCAGCAGCGGCAGCAGCAGTAGCAGCGAGCGGGACCGGCAGTACTGCGAGCTGTGCGGGAAGATG